>JAAGNO010023240.1:6073-16575 GCA_033439905.1 Ceryle rudis | reverse complement strand
GAATTGAATTACTAAAGTTTCAGCTTACTATAAAACAGATGGAATGAAATTAAAAAATGCCTCTCTCTGAGACACAAAGTAATGTGTCCCTTATGCTAGATTGGAATAATGCTACATTTCTGCCAGCTGTTAATTTTTTTTAACAGCGGACAAGAAATTCTGCAAGTGGCTGCTGAGCTGCATTACAACGTGCAACGTGCAACGTGCATTTGAAATCTATGTTCAGCCTTTTCTAATTTGAAACATGCCAAAGGAAAGATGCCATGAAGAATTGAGGTGGCAATATAGGTTTCCCAACACACCCTATGCAACATATGTCCCCTTATTCAGATTCACTATTGGCCAGACTAATGATATCCAAATGCAATGTAGTTTTCAGGCAGACTTAATTTCCCTAATCTATTTTTCTGAAACAAAACATTTCTGGGACAAAACCAGAACCTTCATTTTTTTCCCCAGGAAAGGTCTCCACAATTCAAATAAGGGACTGGGCAGAAAAAATTATCATGTGAGCCCTCACCATGTCATTTTATAAACAAGTCAGTAAGGTATCCTGGGAAAATAACAGGACTGGACTACATTTGCTTCAAGTATCATTTTTCTCCAGAAGACTCCTTTTCTCACCTTTACCAGGTACCAACTTCATCCTCTCCATCCAGTCCCATACCCCTGCAGCCTTCTTTACCCCTTGTAGTTCTTCCACACCAGTTTTTTCCTTTATAAGGTCTTTGGACCCAGGATGAAGTGGTAGTCTATGTTTGCACAGTACGCAGAGCATTTCTTGATTGGATTTCTAATTATGTTGAGATTTTAGGATTATATTACTAATAGTCACTGGGTAGCACAAAGAACATGTAGGAAAAAAGCTTTTGTCTGGATAGGATGCATCGTATGGAATAATTATCTTGATGTGTAGAGGCTCATAAAGTGTGATGTTCAAAGAACTGTCACAGGCATGATGAGAAAGAGGCAGAACTACACTGTGTATCTACCTGGTCTTCCCCATTGATTGCTTTATCATCACTCATTACGGCTTTTGGAAATGCTAACTGGAGACAAAGGAGGTGGTAAAAAATAAAAGTAAAAAAAAAAGATGCATTGTAAAAGTAAATTAAAAGCTTACATTTAAGAGAATTAGGTTTTTCACAAATAATATAGGGGTTATAGCTAATATTTTGGCATAAATAACCCATCCTGTTGTTTTGGCACCAGGAAGATAAAGTATGAAACTGAATTATTTATGATACTTCATAGGTATCTTAACTGAATTGTCAATTTTTTCCAAACTTTATTTTCAATCTTTGAAGAGCTATTAGGCAGGGGGGGGAGCGGAGATGGTGCTGGTGGAGCTTTTGGGATTTGGACAGCCCTGAGTAATAGTATTAAAAGATTACTTTTAAAAGATTACTTTTTTTCTGACACCAGCTGTCAGAAGCACAATATACAAAATACAAGAATGCCAAAAAAAAGCCTCGGCTATCATCCTGGTGAGCTAAAAGACACACAGTTATTTTATTAAAATTTGAAATATTAATTTGTATTTAGGTGATTAGCAGTGACACTAGGAAAACAGGCTTTCATGGGCAATGACTGGAAGAGAGTAGAATTTCCTCTGTCTCAAGCTAATGCAAGATAATTAGTGCTAATTAAATTGCACCTGACCCATTAGTTGCTATGGACTTGATTTAGTGCGGATGTCTGAACACTAAGCATTTGGGATACTGAAACCAATACCCTGCTTACAATGAGAACAAGGGGTAGGGGAAAAATTATATGAGTTACAAATATTTCTGCATAACCCTATTTTTGAAAATCAACTAGCAAACACCATGGGGGAGGTGTGAATCTTCTGCTGGAGATAATTAGTTTTACTGAAGACACAGTAGATGAGATTGGGTACTGTATATTTTTCATTATGATAACTGGATTTTTCATAGATTTTTTTCCTAAAATATTTATCTGGTTTTATTACTACCCAAGATGAAGATTCCCTTTGATTTTAAGTTCCTTCATCACATTTCCTCAATTGCAGTAAGAGTAATTTTTTGTCAAAAATGTTCTAGAAATATCAAGAGATGTTAAAAGTATTTCACATACTTTTAACCTCGTGGTTTTAGTCCATTTCTCTGTCAGTATGCCATGCTTGGATGCAAACTGTACTTTAGCAGAAAAAAGGTATCTTGAATTTTGTATCATTAGTAAGAAGGATGCAAATTTATCAGCTAAGTACAATCATTTAATCACTGAATGATTGTTGTTATTTTACTGAAAAGTAGATGGCAGAGTTTTCATCCAGCTGCATGCCCTATTTATCCATTACATAAGATCTGAAAAATGCATAGGACTACAAATATGCTGGTTTTACATGATTTAGAGTCCTCTGCAATTTTTTGTATTAATGAACATGTCCAAAATATGCTATCTGCCTTTCTGGTTCAAAAAAGAAAACATTCATCATTCCTTAAAAAAAAAAAAAAAAAAAAAAAAAATTTTCTCTGAAGTGTTCATAAACCAGGGGTATTTTCAACTAAAAAAATATTCAAAAAAGAAACACTGACCACTGATATATTTTTAAGAAAAGTTTGCTTTTAATTTGAAGAGGTGATTTTGTTCTCTTTCAAAGTAATTTTATGTGAGTAAGAAAGAGGGTTGTAGTTCAACTGAAATGAAATTAATGATTTTCAGTTAATTGTTGACATTGTCTGAATCTGTGTTTACCCAGACAGCAGGTTTTTTTTCTTTTGTTTTGATCATTTTATTGCAAAAGCTACTGATTTATTTTTCTTTTATTAAACCCTGAATAAAATTTATATTTCATGACTACTCTGAATCCATCCTACAAAACCTGGTTTTTTCATCTTCTTTGACTGTATTTAATTTAGGGCATTCATATTGTATCACAAACTGCCATGAAAAGTCCTGCAACAGTTAGGATAGGTCATGGTGCATGAGACCTAACAGTCGGTCTCTGGACTGAAAGGAATAAACCTCATCTGCATGAGGTAAACAACTAGCTCTGTTAGGACAAAGACATAAATCTCAGTGGAAGACCTAACCCATAAAAGGTATCAAAGAGTCCTACTCTATTAGCTTAACTTAAAGCACACAGTAATTTATCTCCTCTCTACAGTGACATGAGATAAAGTAATAGCAGAAAGGGGAGGCTCACAGCTCTGTAAATAGATTTTCTCCTGAAAGCTTGTTTACCCAAGGTGAACTTCTGGCCTCATTGAATGTGGTGGTAGGATTCTTATCAACTTTATCTTTAGTGGGGAAGGGTTTGAAAAATATTCATTTATTGAATGCTGTGAAGCTGCATTCATCCCGGTACAGATTCAGTACCAGCACTTTTGGCCTCACACAAGATCATAGAATTGTCATGGTTGGAAAAGACCTCTAAGATCACTGCATCCAACTGTCCAAAAAAAATGCCCAAAGAAAAAACAAACAAACAAACAAATCCACTCCCCCCACCAAAAAAAACCCAAAAACCAACCAACCAAACAAACCCAAAAAACCCTCAAACAAACAAAAAACCAAACCAGAAACCAAAAAATAAGAAAAAAAAAACCCCTCACCATCCCACTAGAATATGTCCAAGAGTGCCTCATCTACACGTTTTTGAATACCTCCAGGGATGGTGACTCTACCACCTCCCTCAACTTCATTAGACTTGGAACTTGTTTCAGCACTGAAATTGCTGCACTTGATTATGATTAAATGAGGGTAGCTGCTCTATCATTTGTTCAATTTAATGAAATTTAAGCAGGTGTAACTTGTTCCCATAGCAGAAAAAGGAGTAAGGCATACTAGAATAAAGCACCTTTATACTGATCATATCTTTCAGCAAAATATTTATATGAATATGAAAACTCTGATGGCCAGGCTGGATAAGAATTGGGAGCATTTAGACACATACCTAGCTAGTTACTAAGCTTGGATGAAGGTTAAATTGCAAGCTGGCTGTAGTGCTATTTGCAAAGAACTCTTCAGAGATTTTAATGATGTCACTGGGACCTTTTAAAATCAGCAAGTCTATATAGTCATTCCTTTTCTCTCCCAGTGACTGAGTGGAAAACATGTCCCAGATGGTGGAAATTTTAAAGGCTACAGAAACTGTAGAGTCAATGGTCTGAATTCTCTGCAGTTTTTTTCTGGCTGCCTGTGGCTGCAAGGTGTCATGTGTACCTTGTCTGTATTCTACAAAATCACAATACCTAGATTTTGAATACCAACCACTGCAAATTTTAAAAAGAAAAAAAAAAAACAAACCAAAACCAATAGAACTCCACATCAGAAAAACTACCTCAAGTTTTCTATTTATTTTTCTCAGTTTTTGTGTATCAACTACAGAGATACAGTTGTCACAAAAACCGGTATGTGTGTGTAAAATCAACGACAAAACAGGAGGCTACAGTTCACATTGCTATGAAGACTTAGACAGGAGAAGGAGTAAATCATAAATATAATTAACGATATGACCTCAGTTTTCACCTTGAGTGTCAAAATGACATTTCTCATTAATTATTGAAAGTCAAAAGCAAAATACAGAAGATACATTATATATAGACAACTAAAATAGCTGTTTGGAGCTGTGTGTCATGCCAAAACATTGAACTGTGTTGTATCTAGGAAAACAAGGTTTTTTGATTGTGGAAAAATGACCATAGAAACATATGAAGGAAGACAGTCTTGAGTCATCCTATATTTTATTATTTTTTAAATTATTATTGCAGCTTATGTTTGCATATATGTAGCTTTTCATATGAACATGTATACAGAGCTATAATTCATTTATACATATTTCTGTGCTGTCTTACAAAACCATATACATACCCGATGAAACCAAAGTTAATCTAAATTTTAAGGGTCTGCGCTTGTGACAGTTGTTTGACTAAAAGTACCCAAGGAGTGTTGTTATAACTCACAAATTGTTAAGTTTGTTGCTAGAGAAAATAACAATAAATTTTGAACAATATGGCTACTGCGAATTATATTTGTTTGTTTGTTTTTTGAAAAAGAAAATATAGATATAGCAGCTAGATAGGACTCCCCACACTGCTCTAATTATCCAGTTAAATGAGTGAAATTTGCCTTTTTGGTCAACTGAGTTGATTATAGAAATATGTCTTAGCTAAGAAGAGCATCTGCTGTGGAATAATGGATGTACCTGGGTATTAGTGAAACAAAAGACTGGGCATATTTTTTTTTTTTCCTCAAGGGAGAAGACTTCAGTGATTTCACAGTAAAAAACAGGGTGTTTTGTGGTTTTTTTTAAGGAATCTTCTGAAAACCATTAATGATACACGCTTTTTTTTTTTTTCATTTATGAAGCCATCTTAAAGTTGAAGTTAATAATTTGAAAGCAATAAAGAGTAGAAAAAATGTAATCATGCTTTATAGGATTTTTCTTAGCAACTCTGAATTATATTGCTTCATTACTTTAAGTAAATTCTGAACACTTTCTATGGCTAATACAAAGGCACCATTTCTTCACTGTGAAAATCTAAACAAAAACTAATCCAATTCATGTTGGAAAGCAAAGACCATAAAACTAAGTAATTGGATGAAAAGACAGGGACTGATGAGTGAAGAATTCCTCCTTGCATTAGTGTCCATAATGTGGCTTGTAAACCCTTTGCTTGTTCAATATTGTAATTTTATTGCACTGTTTGGTTTGGTAACTAGGTTTTTGAATATTGCTTCATACACTGATCTTAAGTGCAAAATAGATGCTTAGCGTAAGTTAGCTAGTCAGTGAAATTTTGGGGTGATTTTTGAATACGTAGAATTTTAAAACCCTGTCACTTGAGCATCTGGGAGTATTAACTCTAAATGCTGTTAGCTTGGCTACTTTTTTTTTATCCTCATCCTTTTAGTGAAGTTTTAAAGCAAATATTTTAATTTTGCCAATCATCAAAATTAAACTTTCTTGAAATATTAAAAATGAAAGCCTGTGTCTGAGACAGAAGTTGACCTTCTGTGATCTCAATATTCTGTTTTCCCAGAAGTTTTATTAGTATACTTTCATGAGGTAGGGCATCTGAATGAGGATTGAGAGAGAGGAATTAAAATATTTAAGTATATAGTCATATGTATCTCTCAATGTCAATACATTTTAGAACACCATGTAAGTGTGACTGGTTTTATCAGCACAGAACACAATTTCTCTAAAAGTTGTATTTCACCAATGCATGTTGAGAATGAAGCTGACATAGTGAGCTCCTGAACTATCTGTGCCACTGTTGCTGTTCCATAAATTCAATTTGCATACTTTCATGAGGAAAACCTCTCTAATGCTAGTTTGCTTCAAAGGCTTCTTACAAAGCTTGGATTATTAAATAGATGCTTCAACAAATAAAATATTATAATTCTCGTTCATTTTTACTGTGATTCTTTTTGTACTGCTTTCACCATTTTTGAGTTTGTCATAAGAAAGTGTGTCTTTTCTATTCTAAGATAAAATGCAGTGGAGAACAATATTAATCAGAAACAGCGAGGTTGTGCTGTTTCTTGGCATAGGGCAATCTTTTATTAATACAGTGATGAAATCATCAGTATGCCACAGTGTCAAAATTGATTATTGCCTCCCTGTTTTTTTTGTCCTTGGGGTTTTTTCGCTCGGTTGTATGGTTTGTTGTGGTTTATTTTTGTTTGGTTTGTTGCGGGTTTTTGCCCCACTTGGAGATTCATTTTATCTGTTGAACATCATATTTTATCTCTGTTAGAGAATCTCTGGATGTTTCATAGGCATGGGCTACAGACAGTAGAATATTAGTCACTTAATTGCAAAAATAACTAATTGGCTTAGTGCAAGAGTTTGCAGTCTTCTTCATACTCTTCTTGCAACTGTGAACATAAAATTGTCTTCTCTTTTCAATGGACAGATGACTCTTGATTTCTATCAAATATGCCTTTCAATATCTGACGGAATGTCTTAAACAAGCTAAATCTTATCAGTTATATGAAGATGTTGGTAAATAACTGAATTTCAGTGGCAGAGACTGTGAAGAACACTTCTTTAAGATCACCTAAACTCTGAGTTCACCACCCGAGTTTAATGTCAGTGTTTGGCTGTTCAAAATTCACATCCTGAGAAACAGATCTTAACCCAGCACTATTTGTGCCCTTGGAAGTCAGAAGACATCAGTTTGTGTCTGAGAAGATGTTTCCTGCACATTGTTGAAAATCAAGCAGTGGAGAGTCTCTTTCAATGGATTTGAGTTCTACAGTTGTTTTTTCTGCCATATACACTGAAACACAGAGCAAAGTATCTGCTCACAGGTGTGTATCCAGTCCTTACAGGAGGGAAATATCCTGTTGTGTTAACCATAATGTATAGAGTCTATAAATATTGTCATTTAAAGGATCTTTTGCATTGCAATAACAGTGCTGTGTGGCTTTAGTTTAAAAAAGAATCATAGTCATAAGTTCACTGCATGCGATTGTTCATGAAGTTATTGCCTCATCCATTTAAATCCTAGAGATACATTCCTTGTGTTTTATTAGTGTTTACACAGTTTAACAAGAAAGGGAATCAAACCACAGTTGTTAGAGCACAGTTAGCATGGACTTTGGTGGGATTTTACGTGAAAAGATGTAAATGGTTGAGATAACACCCAAGAAAGAAAAGCAGGTATCCTTCTTGCTTTCTTTTTATCTATCTCAATTCTTCAACATAGTAAATCTAAATCAAAGAAGTAAAGCCTTGTATTTCTTCATGAAGTCTGCAGATGTTCTAAGCACAATATTTTAAAGTCAATTTTCAAGCTGACATCACAGTGGGAGTCAAAAATATACATTCCATATAGGAAAATTGTTATAAAGAAGGCTCTTTCTTGCCAGACCTTCATAATGAATGTTTATATTTAAAGAGGTCAGTAAGATTACTCTATATCAAGGAATTATTTCATCATAAATCAGATTAGATCAGATATTGTAAAAATATATATAGGACATAACAGATGTATTAATGAGAGCAATATAGCACATTACTAACCTTAAGAAAAAATGTGTCATAAATTGTATTAACCACTGCATTCTGGTTCTAAGCTACCAGGGAAAATTAACTATTTCAGTAACTATAATGGAAAAGCTTTTGATATGTGGTTTTTGTTTGCCATTACCCTTTTCATTTTACCACTGTAAGCTTTTTATAGCGCCTTATTCTTGGCCAGGATTTCAGTATGTTACTTATTTAAGTATGAAATAATACAAGTTATCTAATTATTTTTGTTTTGGTTTTTAATATTCTATTCAGAATAGAATAGGTAGAGATTATTTTGTTGCTATATTTAAAGGCAAATATTTGATTAGTCAGCTTTATAGAGCAGTTACATACAAACCCAACAGGTGCATATCTTTCTTTAAAATTCCTCAGGGCATTGAGAGTGGGACTTTCCGGAGACCACAGCAAGCTCTGTAACATTCCCCGCATAATGAAATTAAGTGACCTTTGCTATGTGCATTCTCGATGAGGGGCACATCTGGGACTTAATGGTTGAACAGGCACTGCTGAGGAACCACTTTTGCTGTTAAAATGTTCACTCTGGAATAGTGGTTGTAAAGCTGCTTCATAATGTCAGCAAAAACTATAAGATGATTACTGCTCATTCCTTCAAACTCTGCTGAAAACCCTGTTGCTCAACTGAGTCTTGTACCATGTCATCTTCTAATTACTTAATGATTCATTACATAATTGAAGGATCTCATTTTTTCCTTCTGGAGTCTTTTGGAGCCTCTAACACTGTTTTCTTGTTGTTGTTCTTGTTGGGGTTTTTTTGTTAGTACTTAGGTGCAGATTCCATCAGGGATATCTTTGACAAGAGTGTGACAATACATAATTTTACTATGGCCAGGAACATACACAAAAAATAAATCAGATAAAAGAAGACCCTGTGAAGAAATCACAGCAAAATAACCTGAGGATTGAATTTTAAGTGATCATAAGAATAGAATTTAGGAAACTAGGTGCTTTTGATCACTAGCAATTAAGTTACTTCTTTCTAAACTTTTAATCTCTAAAGACTGGTATCATCCCTGCCTTCCACAACAGGAAATACTTCAGCATTTGAATGGATGCTGTGGTCTGTTTCAGTGTGTTTACAGTGGTTTATATGGAAAAAGATTGGGTTTGATAAGAAAAGATAGTGAAAGTCTGTAAAGCAAGCAGTCTGAAAGAGGACTTTCACCTGAAAACTTAAGTAGGACATAGTCCCAAGAAAAATATTACTTAAATTGTGTAATATCTATTAGCATTAAAAACTCTCACATAAAGTTTCTTATTCTGTGCCAACAAAGTGGTCTTAAAAAAACACCTGAAGTCCTCAACTCTGCTAGGACCCCACTGGCCAATCACAATACAAATGCATGGAGGAAGACTGTCCTTGCCCTGATGTATCCAGTCAAGCTTTCACCATACGAGATGTAGCAGCTATACGGTAGCACATAGACACCTGGTTTAGACAAACTGCAGTCTCTAGATGCAAGCTTTCAATCAGATCACTCAGTGAACCCACTGATTTTGCTTCAGCCAGCATTTTTGCATTTAATGAGCCCAGGCACTTTAACTCCTAACATCAGTATATAAATTATTGCCTTGTTTTTTTTTTTTTTTTAAATTATTTTTTTATTATTATTTATTTATTTTTAATTCTGTGTATTCCAGGGAATTAATTTGTAGATTGTGAAGTCCTGCAGGCTTTACACAATACATTGTTTCTTTTCCATCTATCTTCCACAGAGCAGTTCCAAAGACCAGGACTCTGGAGTGGGCAATCCAAGTAAAAGATACAAAATACATTTACTGCGTAATACAAATTAAGGGAATTCACGTTAATGCAGGAAGAGAGCAGGAAGTATGTTGAGAAGAAAATACATAACTAGGTAGGTAAGTCAAAAGCAAGATTGTTAATATTGGTAAAAAACTGATCTTCAAAGAAATAACATAAATAATTTTTAAAAAGGTTGATTTGTTTCAGAAATGAGTATGACTGATTTTTGCTTCACTCAGACTTTATGAATGCTATTAAAAAATAAATTATTTAATAATGTCAAATAATGCTTCTGTATTTTCTCTGCAGTACTTTTTGTTTGACTTAGTGTGTCATCATGGGTTTTTAAATTTACTTTTCTGCCATTTCTTGCCATGGCTTAGAGTCAAAAAAAGCTGCAGCGGTTTTATTATGTCACACACACTCTCATTTTCCTGGAAATACACATTTTCTTGATCAGTTCTCAATTAGATATCTCCATAAGTCCCTAGCAGAATAAACATGTTTTCTTCACATTCAGGCACAAGAGATGATGAGATACAGTGACTACTTCCGGTTTCAAAAAGTACACTTGTGTTTTTATGCCTGCTATGCAGTATATTTCATTAGCCATAGAACCTGAAGATCAGTGAGCTACCCAGGGATTTCTGATTCACCAGCAGTACAGGTACTCAGCCTTCCTTGGAAGTCCTAGTCATGCCGTATCTCCCAGCACACAGAGAGGAACTA
>JAAGNO010023239.1:0-38867 GCA_033439905.1 Ceryle rudis | reverse complement strand
TCAGTAGTCTTTTTCAGCAACAGGGGGGGTTCCTAAAGTAAAGGCATGTCTGCTGATGTCCCATGGAGCATTCATATCTCTGACAAAATGGGCCTAATCTCTTTAGCCCTGAAGAGAGAGTGCAGTTTCCGGACAGTTTTCTGCAGTGGCCAGCTTGGCAAAGCAGTGAGGTGGGCTGTGTACGTAGGTCAAACATTGCACTTCCCTTTCAACACCTCCCTGTTGCAAACAGCCTGCTCAAAACGGGGTCTGCTGAAACAGCTGGGCATGGAACCTGTTGCAGAGACTGTGAATCACACTGCAAAATATTGAGGTCTTCCTGCCTCGCTCCCGTAGGATTTGATCCAAGAGTCACTGATCTGTAGGTAGTTTCTACAGCTTTGGACTGTAGTCGAGTTTTATTGTTTGTCAGATGAGGTCCTGCTTTGCACATGTGGAAGAAACACGCTGATGTTACCAAGCTGATTGCTCCATAATTCAACAGAATCCAAGTCTTTTGGGTTTATTTTAAGTTTAAAATGCTTTTGCTGACCATTTTTCACCTCTTGCTTATGTCAGCAAGAGTATACTTCCAGAGTACAGTATCAGCAGTTCACTTTTGTTCTCTTACATGCAATTCATCCATTTATTGCGATGAACTTTACAATTGAAAAACAATTACAAATCTTTGAACTACAGGACTGATAAACATACCTAATATTCTAAATTACTCTTATTTACTGTCTTTTTTTTTTTCTTTCTTTCTTTTTCCAAATTTCAGTGTCCAGTATATGTGAAGTTCCTTTTGGCTTACTGTCTCAATCTCTTCAGTGAAAAAAACAAAACAAAAGAAAAACCTTAATTCTCTCATTATTAATGTTATCCCTGGCTGCTGAGTGTTAAGAACAATTTACATAATCTCTGGATAAAAATGAAACAGAACACATCACTTTCTTCATGTGATTTATTTTAGAGTATCACAGATCCTTGTGTTGTGCACAAGGACATTACAGTGGCTTAACATTTGTACTTTTATATAATTGCCTACAGATGTGCTATTTTACTTCTTAAAATAGTACTTTTAACTATTTCTTCTATAATCTATCAAGGGTGATCATGGGAATAAGATCGTAAGAAGTCAGAACATCACAAAATATAAGAAAGTAACCGTTGCATTTAATAAATAATAGCTATTGTAGATGTGCATGATTTGTGCAAGACTTGACATCTGTGCCCCAACTGGACTAAATCAGGGCCTAGACTTGCAAAGGTGGGGAGGTGCTTGTTCACCTTGTGCCTTGGTGGATATGGTTCTAGGTGGAGAAAAACATGTCAAATCTGTGCTATGCACTCCTCGCACTAAGGCAAGGAGCAGAATTAGGATCCCCCTAATCCACCTATGGTGGATTCTATTAACATCTCTGCCTTGAAACATAGTGAAATAAAAAAGGGTGAAGAGGAGAATTACTGGAAGGCCACTGTGCATCTTTTTGACCTGGTAAATTGTTTAAATTCTACAAACCTTCACTATTGGATTAGATTTAATTTCCTACCACACTTTGCCCAAGATCTAGAACTTGAGTGACGGTACAAAGTATGTTTAACCTCTTCTACTTTACAAGTCTATCCCCCTGCAGACAATGTGAAAACTGCAGCAGAAGAAACGTTTAGTTCATGTTCTTTCCTTTGGTAGTATCAAAGAATGGACTTAACGTGAGTCAGATTCTGCCCAACTTCTTTCTTCTAAAATGGTACATGTAAATACTCATACAGATAAAGCAAAAATGGTTCTTGGAGGTTGGAACTGGAACCAGTGTTTTCCATCCAAGTTAAACATAGCTGTGGTAGGTGCTGCCTGGCTGCTTTGGTTTACTGCCCTTGGGGCACTGGGCAACCCAGATCCAGAGGCCACAAAACTGACAAGTGACTTTTCCTCCAGTTATTTTGATTTGCACTTCTCAGAGTAAGAACTGACCTCAAGTTTTCAAGAAGGCCATTTCCTGTAGGTGTCTATTTTGAACTTCATTTTGTAGCAGTCTTGTAAACCCATCCAGCCAGGTGGATCTTGCCAAAATAAGTATGTAGGACTTCTACAAGTGATTACAGTAACCCTAAGTAGCGGTTTTGCTGATAGAACTCTAACATTAATCTGAACAAATACAAAGCTGTTTTAAAAATGGATCTATGACAGAATAGAGGCTTGATACCTTCTGGCTGAGACAGAAATTCATTTTTCTGTGAATCTATCCTGAAGGCGATAGGTTCAGTCTCTTTGTACCATGCTTCTCTCCTTAGCCAGGCTCTGACATCCATCGGGGCAGTGCATTAGTATTGTTACATCTAATTGTAAGGGCTCTGCAAGGAAGTGAGTGTTGCAGGAAGATGCGATCAGGTGCTTACACGGCTCTATCTCTTTGTGGAGTTAACGGACAGTAAGAAGCAAGCAGGCTTGAATATTCACCATGCATGTGAATGTCATTCTATGCAGATATCCTCGGCCTCCATGGAGAAACACACCCAAAGGAAGTCTAGGAATATCTGACCTGCACAGCAAAGGAATCCAGGAAAAGCTCGCCTTTTGTTATACTATTGAAAAATCTCCCCTCACAGACAGCAGAGAGGTAGTGGGAATTTCACTCCCTCCAGAGCGACAGTACACAGCAGTGTTTGGTGAGTTTGAGTCAGTCAGTGCTTTGGAAATCCCCTGAGCCCCGTCATTTATTGTGATCAAAACCCAATGAGCCACTGGTCAAAATGAAGCCATTAAACTTGCTTTGTTAGTGGCTGGCTCTTGCAGCTAAGCCTGGAGAGGGTGTTGGGTTTTCTAGTCTCATGACATGAGGCTGAGGGAAGGGACGATGAAAGCTCTCCATGGAGAATTTAACAGCCTCCTAATCCTTCCAGCTTAGATGGGACAATGAGGGTGACCAAAATGAGCACAGCAGCAGAAAGCTGGAAGCCTCAATGTATTTCCTATATTCATCTAATTAGATAACAAATCTTATCTGTAGATATATGTAGATTTTACCCTATAAATGCCAATAGAGACTATAAATGCCAATAAATGCCTATGGAGGCATGAGGCCACTCCATACAGGCAGGAACTGCGGGAGGTTTGCAGCAACATCAAACTACAGTGCCACTGTCTGCTTGGAAAAACAGCTGTCTAAGGAGACAAGACTCCTCTTTAGATACATACCCAGCTCAGCACAGTCCAGAAATCAGAGGAGCAAGCCTTTAGGTCCAAAGCTATTCCTACAAACCACAGCAGTGCAGGCTGAGGGCTCTGGTGCTGGCTTCCAGGTTGCGCACTGCAATAGGTGCTCCTGGGCACAGATGGGTCGGGGTGCTGCACATAAAAGGTTTGCATTGTGGAAATCTCACCTTGCAAGGTGCAGGGCCACCACAATGGGATGTGGGCTGATCCTGAGCCATGCCAGGCAGTTATTTGGAAAAACTGCTGGTTGGCCTGCCATCATGGCAGGGCCCATCCCAAGCAGTGTAATGATAGGGATGGTCTTGTTCTAGCATCTGAGAATACTGCCAGCCACTTCTATATGAATCACCAAGAACACACTACTCCCCATAGTTTTACAGTAACCTGTTCACCTTGACACAGAGCTCTCTGTCTCATTTAAATGCTGCCATCAGTTGTTTAGAGACATCCAGTCTCCTTACCAACTAAATAGCGGCATGAAACAAGTCCCAGAGGAACTGGGATAAACCCAGGCTGTTACTTGCTTGCAGTACAGGGAAGTGCGATCCCTGCAAGCAACCACTCTGTCAGGGTGACCAGAAAGGCTCCCAGAGAGACACAAGTCTCATAAAGCTGCTTGAGGGCATCTGGCATAGCTGCACACCCTCCTCTTCCATGCTACAACCAGGACTGAGTGATCACACACAGCTTTAATTATGCTGATATTTGCTAGGGAACATAGTACCACAGACAATTCTGTGGAGGAAACTCTGCCAGCCTCCACCTTGCCAGTGGTCAGATGGTGATGTGAATTTTTCACTTGGCAGCAAGGGCAGGAGTTCAGAAGCACTGCTACCATGCAGCCACCCTCAGGCACCACACAATTTGGGGGTGGTTCAACTCCCAAACACTTGGCACACATGCTGCAGGAAACAAGGCAGGAGAAGCACTGCGGGGAGCACGCTGCCCTCCCCACAGGCACAGGGACCCTGCTACCCACCCACCATGACCTTCCAGCAGGCAACCAACTCTGCAACATCTGCACAGGCATATATGCATCTGGCTTTGCAACATCTTGCCAGCTGTGCTCACACCCAGCTGTGCCCCACCACCTGCTGAATGTATTGCTGCTTTTTTTGGGAGCTGCACTTCGAATAGCAAGATCCCAGAGGAGCTGTTTCTGGGAATGGGGCAGTGCAGACCTTTGTGCTTTGCGTCGTTACTCATGGCACTGGTTTCCATCTGCAGGGGAGACTTGGAGAGGAAGGAATGCCAGGTTCTCTGTCCCTCCCCTACTTCCCCCCCCTTTATTTTTTTTGTCTGGAAAATGCAGCTTAAACCAGTTCCCCCCTTGGTCCTCAGCCTTTTCTTCAGGGGATACCTCCTGATGGGCAACAAAGTGCTTACAGAGAAGCAAATGCATCCAAACATTTTTTTGGATGTGGCATGAGCATGCAGCAGCGTGCGGGAGTGTTACTGCTTTAGGACACGGGGTGCAAAGAAGCATGGTGTGGGTCTGGGACAGCCATCATCAGTGAACGTTTCGGATAATCCCAAAGGAACGAGCAACAACACTAAAGGGACATCTTCCCATAGGAGCACATTGGTGTTTTGATGCAGGCGATGCTTTCCTGCTGAGAGCTGCTGAGCACAGGGTACCACCTGCAGCCTTACGCCTGGGCAGCATTAAGGGCACAGTGTGAGCATGTGGGTCTGGCTGACCAGACAAGAGGAGACAGCCCCCCGCTGGGACACAAGGAGATGGGCTCCAGCCTGGAGCTCCTTGGGGGGAATGATGTCATTGAGATGTGCCTGTTTCCAATCTTCAGCTGCTGGTAGGAGGCCCCATTACCAACTGTCTGAGCATTTCAGGCTGTTGAAAAATGTACAAGGTGGGCCAATGCTGCAAATCTGGTCAGATCAGCATGCAAGCAGGCTTTAAAAATAATAGGCTGAAAAAGTGATGATTGTGTAAATACCTGTGTTCAACTCATCAAATAAAAGTCTGTCAGGGCAGCCAAAGGTTAGTAAACAGCAACAGATGTGCTTCCATAAAATGCCTCAAAATTGTATCCCTCCTGAAGCCACCAGGGACTGTGGACTGGCAGCATCAGCACTGAAAGCACAAGTATCTACTGCTTGTGCAAAGGGGTAAAACCAACCATCAGAGGAGCCTTATGTCATCGACTTATCACTGCAGGTTCCCATCACTGGTTCCAATGAGACAGAGGCCACCATTTCTCCTAGAACACATTTTGTCACATGCTCACATAACCTGGGGAACCCAACGCTTGTAGGTGTCAAGCAAAGCACAAGGACTATTCTGTAGCTACAAAATTATATCTCTGGCTTCCTCAAATAGGTAGAAACATTAAATGACACATTTTCGTCCACTTCAGCTGCAGTTCACCACTGTATGTAATTCTAAGACACAGGGTTTATGACAACTACTGTTAACATGAGGAAAATTAATTTGTTACTGCCCTGAGAAGAACACAGACATGAAACCAAATTAAAGCATGGTTCTAGTCTGTACTTGGTATCTCCATTGCTTATTTCCAAAAGTGTCAGTGAAGGATACAAACAGAGGAGATGGCAGCAGCAGGGAGAAAGAAAAGCAATTGAAATCTTCTCTTCTATGAAACATTTTGCTGAGAGTTGGCTCACAAGCACCCTCAGTGACCTGTTTGCAGAACTTGACAGCGTTGCTATAGACAAAGGTTTCAAGGTACTCAGACAAACTCTTGAACTGTGGCTTGACATTAAACTTGGAGCACTTTTAGTGCTCCCTGTGTCAGACCAAAACCACAGTGAATGAAGGATTTAAACCACTGATTTGTCCTAAAAGACTTGCACCCATTCCCATTAAAAAAAAAAAAAAAAAAATGTAAAACTTACGTTACGCTTGTGCCTGCAGAATACGTGCTGTGTTACATCACATCTGCCCACAATGCTACTCTGAAACCTTAACACCTAACTCCTCCAGGAGCTTTTCCATGAGTTTGTTCAACGTGCAGCACCATGACTCAGTGTGGGGCTGCTTTGCAGCCTGGATGCTGTGCTGAGTCCCAGCAGCATGGACAGCTGAAACCACAAGGGGCTGCCTGTGCTCCAGGACCTGCCTTGTACTCGTAAGGCTGATCACACTGCTTGAGACAGCAGTTCTTTCCTGCAGCATGTGGATCTCTGCCATGTTTAAGGGCAGATCGCTTCAGCCATTTGTGTCTGCCTTTTGCTCCGAAGTAAGCTAGCATCCACATGGAGAAAGCCTCAGGACACTTTGGTTGGCCCACCCCAAACCAGAGCCTCACTGGGGGAAGGTCAGATGGGCAAAGGCTCACATGGACACCCCTGCTCCATCACTGCGAAGCAGCTCTCTTTCTGTTCCTCTGAAAAGCCAGTCTCAGGGGAATGACACATACTGTCCTCCAGAAATAAGACTGTGCAGAAGAAAATCAAAATGTACTAAAATCAGGTATGGGGGGACCAAAGATTACTCTCCTTTTTCTGCATAAGGGACTCGTAAGCAGGAAATAGCCACAAGCGGCAGTGGCAACATGCACACACTTTGGAGAGGAAAGGAACAAGAAGATGCTGCTGCCCTGCTGGTGTGGAGCATGACAAGATAGAGATACTCATCTAAGAGGGTTAATCACCCTTGAGCTGAAGTATTGGCTGTGTACCACAACATGTTGCTGGAGCCAAAAGGTCTATCTATCGAGGAGACGTGGCACATTCAAACAAGTTCTTTCCTGATTGCTGCTGAAATCTCCTGAATCACTTCACTCTGCCATCTTCTCATGCCCCCTTCGGTTGACAAAAGAGGGAGTCTGTGACAGCCGGATGCCAAATAACGAGGGCAACAGGTGCTTGCAGGGACTTGCACTTAATTTCTCCAGCAAGAGAGTTAAAAAAAAAAAAAGGAAAAAAAAGAGGTGATCTTAAGGCAGATCTAAACAGATGTCTCCTAACAAATTTCAATCCACTTGAAGTACTCTGAAGTCTGCTACCACCATTGGTCACTATACTGTGGCAGGGCATGGGATGGGTTATAAGAGCCAGTATGATCAAGTTTAGCAGCCTGACCAAACCATCTCTGTCGTGTGTGAACTTCAGCCTGTGAGTTTGATAAGACGACTGTTCATCCCTGGTACTCATACACTTAGTGGGAAAGGGGGAAGAAGCTGGCTATAAAAATGTTGCCCAGGAGAAGATGCATGCTGTCATGACTGCCCATGCAGGAGGCCAGAAATAACCACTAGAATAGTGATGCTCAGGAAGCACTTCTACTTGAACACGCAGGAGTGCCACAGGTCTGCCTTTAAAAAACATAATCTGTTACACAACAGGGCTGGCATCTGGTCATCCACAAGGAAAACAAATTTCAATTCATACTGGAGAGATACTAGGCAGCAGGCCCATTGCTTGTGATGGAAACAAAGCCATCAAAGCAGACGTGATCTTCCCTGCCCGGTGATCTCACCATGAACAGATTCTGCACACCAGTCTGTCAGCAGCCTTCTTCAAAGGAAACTCAGTACTGAGTAGCTTACAGAACTTTTCTACAAGAGGGTAAAAAGCTACTTGACTCCCAGGATGTAACGAAAAGAGGTGTGATTCCTGCTGTTTGTTTCACCCACAGATAGGAAGACATTATTAGCAAACAAGTTACTGAAAAACTAGTTTCTCCAGTGAAACTCAGGAGAGGAAGGAGATGATATAAGGCAAAGGAGCTGATTGTCTAACTGTTGCTAAGTTTAAAGAGCCCATCTATCCACATGCATTTACACACACATATATATATACACTCTCACTGAAGTTCTGTACTTGAAGTGCCTCAGTGATAGAGAACAAGTAATACAGAACCACAGTTTTGAAGACTCGTGGGCCCACACCAACCTGTGCTACTGCTCTGAGGTAGTTTTAAACTTAGTTGGAATGCATCCAGTGGTGAATGGGAAACTTGTATTATCTCTAGCAAGATGTCCATGTGAGAAATGGCTCCGAACTTACCTATCAGATAGAAGTCATAACCTGCAAAACTGGTTGCACAGGCTTTGGAGTAGATTCTGTTCTGCCTGACAGATCAAGAAAGTTGATTAATAATCATGTTGCAACTTCAGGGAGGCAAACCTGGTACATCTGACAGCTATCTAATCATGAGATACAGAACTTATTTGCACTCTAACAGTGTAGTGAGACTTCCCTTGATACAAAGAATAAATGAAGGCACAAAAAGAACAAATATGAAAAAAATGGAAATAGTTTATTTGCTGCATAAGGAAACTTCTTGTAATTACATATAAAGAAACTTGCTATGCTGTAGTATATAATTTTCAATATTCCCCAAAGATAATTGTAATAAATATGCAAACAAAGTAGAAGACTAAATCCACCAGGCAACCTATAAAATGGTTCATCAAGTTTTGTCATTGCAGCATTAGCATGCTTAAAATCTTGTTGTTCATTCTGAAGTGCTGCAGCAAAATTCACATTTCTTTGGAGCATTTTCAAAACCACCTAAGTATAAAATACTGTTCAAAATTAGCAGGCATTAGTTAAACCACCCAAGAAAAGTAACACCAAGGTCTAACTGATGCAAAGGTGTGATTTTAATTTTTATTTTTAAAATCCATTTTAGTTTTGCCAGGGTTAGGAATTATCTGATATAAGTGCACTATGAGTTCAGTCAGCCTGAGGCACTGCTGACTCGTCATACTATGACTCTATATTCACTTCATCGATTATATAGCTCTGGAAGATTTCTCTATTAGAGACATACCCACTAACAGGAATTATTAAAAAAACCAACATAGTGAAGCTGCAAGCTAATTAGAATGGCTGTACCCTCAAGTGCAGTGTGTGCTTAGAAACATTTTCCCATTGTTTCATACTATACCACATCAGGCATTGGTATTTGACTTTAAAAGTGCTGATAAAGGCTTTACTGAGGTTCCTAACCTCTAGAAAAAGAACACGTAGAAATTTTTGACACCTTTTGCTGTTCTCTACCTATTGTTTCTACATTTTTTTGAAACAGCAAGCTGAATTGCCTTTTATAGTTCACTGTTCTGGACCACACTGACAGACTGATCTAGTATTCCATACAGATCTTTTATACAGACCTTTTTATAAACTGAAAACACTTCACTATGCTTCACTATTACTGAATACTTGGGGGTATTAAAAGAAACTCTCTAAACCACAATTACCTAAAAATATTTGTCAATAAGATTAATGCAAACATTATGTAGAAAAGATGGTTGTTACAAAAAAATTCCTTAGAGGGCCAATAAAAATATACTAAAGAGAAGATCTTTACAAAAGTGAGGTTAGGAAGTATGAGGCATTGACATTCACTGTAAACAGCCTGTGTTCACTAGAATCCCTTGTCTAAAAGTGTATGTTCTGGTTTTGTTCCTGAGCTTCATGGCCAACACTTGCATAGATAGCTAGACCTATTGTTGAGGGTTGTTTATACCAAAGTTGCTGTACAGAACTTAATAAACTAATGATTTTACCTTTTGAAATAGTTTCATTGCACTACCAGGCACTAGGAAGCATGGTGTGATTTTTGTGTACTCAGTGCATTGGATGGGTTGGGACAGCTACCTTATGGTGCATTAATCTTAAATAATATTAAACTAAGAAGTGTAGCTGTTTGATATTCTGGCTTAAATACCTACTGCTCACTGCTGCAAGGCTCACTTCTGCTCTGCCAAAGACTGCATATGGCAAAATGTCAGGAGTTTGAATGCTACATCAAACAACTAACTTAATCCCCAATAGCAAGATGCAGCTTATAAACAGTACAGAAGACCTTATGGAGGATTTCGCCTTTACCCAGGCAACATTAGTGCTTTTCCTCCCTCTCTTGGAGGAAGCTAGAAAGTACTTTCAGAGTAAACATGGCATGGAGTGGCTTAAGTAAAAAGTCCGAAGAACACACTTGCATTTTGGATAGGAAAAGCAGACGTCTTTAGTTCCTGCACATGCAAATGCAGAGGGGAAGTGGTAGAGACGAACAAACAAATCCACTTCACAAACAGCACAATAACAAAAAAGCAGCAAATTGCCAATTTTAAATTTATGATAAGGCAAATCTAGATAAACACCCATAGCAGGAATAATAAAAATGGAGAGTTTTCCTTGGCTTTTCTGTTTACTTTTTCTGTGATTGGCTTTTACACATCGATAAAATTTGCTTCAGCACTTTCTGAACATCTTCATCCATTTGACCCTAGACAATGGGAAAAAGAAAAGATGATGGAATGCAAGCATCTCTCTACTCTTCAAGAACATTTACAAACGATATTTGAGGTATAGTAATTAGATCAATTTCCCAAAAGGAAGCAGTGCTAAATTTGTGCTTATAGTGATACCTTTTGGGTAGGACATCTTGGGTAAAACATGCAAAGTTCTTACTAGATCTGCACAAGAAACATCTTTCATTAAAATACCAGTGCTGTATAACTGACAATATGCAACCATACCTGCACAGCATAGAGAAGATGCATCCTGTAAACTGAGACAATTTCCTGATGTTGCTTCTTTGTTTCCTAGAAAAAAGTTAAGCAGAAAGTCACAGATCATTCAGAACTGTTGATCTCCCCAAATACAATTAGAGCGCTCTGGGGAATTACAAACCACAGTCGTACGCATGCATGGAAAAATAGCTCAGACAGTAAGTACTGTGCTGCTTGCCATCCAAAACCTAATCTGCCTGGTCACATGGTCCACAGAAACACCATAATTCTACTCATCTCAGTAAAAAAAAAGCTGGCGAGATAACCTGAGTTGTAGGAAGTGCTTCACTGCAAAGATATAGAATGAGCACATACTCCTGAACTTCTGAGCAACCTGAACTAAGGAAAGCCAACAATATTCTGATAAATCATTCCTCAACTGCAACTGAGCTCTTCCCTGAAGTCAGTGACCCATCATCTAATGCCTTCCCAGGGAAGAGAAGGTGCTTACAAAGGTCTTAACCCATTAAATTCTCAGTTAATTACTATACACTCAAACAAGGAAAGCCAGACTCCTTTTACTGTGATCACAGACTGCCACATTCCAGAAACCATCTTTCCAAATAAATATGAAGCTGTTAGGAAAGCTATCCTAAAAGAAGGAAACAGTGCTTCTGTCTTGTTTTATATCCTACCCACGTTCCTAATGTGTGTGCAACTATAGACCTTACATGACTTTGCTGGTCCTTAAGGACTGGGAGATGAAGGGTACTTTCAGACTTGGTGAACCAGGATAAGAAACACTCTGAGCTTTTACACTGACAGGATGCACTGTTTACCTGCCTGCCTACTTATTTCTCTCCACTGCAAGGGAATTTTTATGGCCCATATGCATACTGACTCTGTCTGCTGGGAACTGTAAGAAAGCAGACACCAGATAGGCCATTTAGCTTGTCACATTGGGAATTCTCCTTTCAGAGTTACTCCAGAACTCTCAACAAAAGTCTCTGGTGGGCAGTACCTTCTTTTCACTCTCAGCAGTGAATTTAAGTGCTCCTTTGGACAGACAAGCTCTTGGAAATAGTATGACTCAATGTATCTTAGAAGACTGGACCTTTCATGCACAAACAAATACAATAAAAAAAAAAGAAATAATCTTTAAGTAGTCCAGAATTTTAGAGAACAAACTGTGCTCTCTACAAACAGATGGATTTGCTTGGTTTGAAACTTCATGCCTTCAGTGAATATTTTCTTTCAGACAGTCAAACTTCAATCACAGAATACCATGTTGGTAGGGACCTCAAGGATCATCTGGTCCAACCTTTCTTGGCAAAAGTATGGTCTAGACAAGGTGGGCCAGCACCATATCCAGCCAGATCTTAAAAGTGCCCAGTGTTGGGCCTGGGGAGATTATGCCAATGGATGATTGTTCTCATTGTGAAAAATTTTCCTCTTGTGTCTAATTGGAATCTCCTCAGGAGTAACTTGTACCCAGGAACGTGTACAAGTTCAACTTGTACACATAGGCTCATTTTAGCTTAAAAAAATAAAATGGCTTCAGCTGATGAGTATTCTTGAGAAAACACACAAATCTACTGCACACTACCCAAATATTTCACAAATGAGGTTCTCGGCAGCAGACCTGGTCACTATACTCCAATACAAGTACGGGAACTTTGCTGCACTATTGATCTGAGGAAATGTGTTGGTGAAACCAACTTTCTTTAGTTAGACTGTTTCTAAAGAGCAATTCACGACTTGCTAAATGTTTCCAAGAAACAGGGAAGTTACAGAATTTCTGGATGAAAATTCCTCTCCTTGTGCTCACTGACTGTGCTCCATTTTAAATAAGGCAGAGTGAAGAATGGCACGCGTATCTTCAGAGAACTAGGAATAATGGTAGGTTTACAAGTTACCACACTTACAGTCAGTTGGTTCTGCAGCTGCTTCACTTGTTGCTGTAAAGCCTCCAGCTGCTGGCTTTGTCTCTTTGGGGCACCGGTCGAGTAGGAAAGCTGAGAGAGACTGTTCAATGCTTCTTTTAATTTGCTGACTTCTTTGGACATTTCATTGATCTAGGGAGGTAAGAAATAGGTTTTTATGAAAAGCTGCAAGGCACACTGTATTCTAATGGGTCTCACTGTGGGGTTTTTTGTGACTGAAATTTAAGAAGTGGGAAAATCCAAGATGTAAATAAACTGAAGAGACAGAGATATCACATAAGCAAAGGGTTACAATACGTCTCTACCCCCCTCCTGGCACAGTCAATTCAAAATGCACTTCTCGTTCTGAAAGACAGCAATATTTGCAAACAGGTTTTGCATTTACCACCTTCACAACTACTGCTTCTGAACACAAGACAGAAACATTTCAAACATAGGCCAACTATTCACAGCTAGCAATCTACATAGCTTTTTATAAAGCAATTTGTAGTGACAGATATGGTACCTGCTGGAAAGTTAGGTCATGCAAAGTTTGAGAATATATAGCAAAATCAGAATACTGGTTTTTTTTCTCCTTTCTGATCTTTTGTTTCCTTATCTCCTCTGGACTATCTTCCTCCTGTAAACCCTACTTCCTCGACTTCAGTTGCCTTAATAGCATGAAACCAGCATAAGTAGAACTTAAGAGGCACATTGAAAAACCATGCATATCTCCACAGGGGAGGGAAACCACCTGTAAAGTTAACCATTCTGAAAACTTGTTTGACTGATACCTGAATTTTTAGATTGGTAAATGACTGCAAAAGTTGACCCACTCTGTGACACTTGACACAACATCATCTGCTGAGTCAGCCATGCACCATCCATTTTATTTTGCAGTCTGAACTCACATACTACCCCTCCACTGCAGTGAATCACTAACCTTTTTATCTTTATCCTCTTCCAGTTTTGATGAGCTTTCAGAGTATCTTTTCACTTCTTCCTGAGCTTGGTGGTACTTCTCCTGAAGACTTGTCATCTCCTGTTCCTTTGCTTCAAGCAGAGTATGCATGCCTTCTTTCTCCTCTTTCAAGCGCAAAACTTCATTTCTCAGTTGCATAGCATCTAAGGACACATTTTCCTTCTCTGCAACTGCATCCTTCAGTTTGGATGACAAAACACTAATTTCGCCCTCTAGTGATAACTGGAGCTTTTCATATGTAGCCTTGGGTACCATTGCTTCATTAATTGCAGCTTTTTCTTCCAGCAGTTCCTCCTGTAAGTTTCTTATTTCAATTTCTTTGTTGGTAATCAGTGCTTTGAGCTCATTTATTTCTTCCTCCATTTCCTTTACAGTATTTCTGAGTGCATTCATCACCTGAAGGTGTTCAGAAATTGGCAAAGAGTTTTGTTTCTGAGTGTCTAATTGTTGCTTTAGTTCTTCTGCTTCATCTAATACTTTTGTGTACTGGGATTTAATTTCTGATAACTCATTCTCTGCTTTGTATTTCAAAGAATTTGTTACCTGCATCAGTGTCTCATGTTCATCTCTAGGAATGTAGTCCAAAGCTATATCATCTAGAGTTTTTCTCTTCCTATAGCCTTCAAGCTCTGTTTGTGCTTCTTTGTACAGCTGAGACAATTCACTGAGTTGTCTGTTGAGCTCATCTATCATTCTATGCATTGCATCTTTCATTTCTCCAGCTTCAGCACTAGATTCCAACTGTGTTTGAGTTGTCAATTTCTCCTGTAGCCTTTTAATTTCCTCTTGCCCTTCTTTGTACCTCTCAATCAGCAATGCCTTCTCTTGATTAATGTTATCAATAACTGAACAATATGAATTCTTCATTTCCTCACACTCTTCCACAGACAATTTGCTTGCCATATTCTGCTCTCTTTCTTCAAACTTTTCCTGGAGCTCTCTCACTTTCTCTTTCTGTCTTTCACTTTCTTCCAATGCCCTCTTCAATTCCTGCTTAAGCATTTCAACTTCTCCACATGTAACCTTCAACCTACTCAGATCAGAACTGGTTTCTTCACTTTCAGAGGAAACAAGACCCAGTTTCATTTGCCTTTGTACATTCAAAACCTCTTTCACAGCTTCCTCACACTTGTTTTGAGTTTCTTGGAATTTCAGGTTAAGATCAGAACCATTTTCTGAAATGTCTGTACTATTTAAACGATCTGTTTCTGGGACTCTAGACTGGACCTGAACTTCTATGTGCTTTCTTTTGGCTTCAGAATTCTCTAATTCCCTCTGCCCATCCTTTATGTCTTCCTGGAGGTACTTCATTTTTACTTCACTGGGACTTGTTACCTTCTCTTGAATTTGGGTGGCATCTACTGTACACTTCAGCTCCTGAGCCAAAAACTTATTTTGTGTATCTGTTTGCTCAAACTCCGTTTGGGTTGAATGATAAGATTCTATGGTTGAATCCACTGCTTTAGGTGTTCTTTCCTGTGAAAAAAGAAACCCAAACAATTGCACAATAAAAACAAGCACATGATTATATTTTCCAGAATAGAGTAAGCAAGGAAGTCTTGCCACATCCTACAGAGACGGGCAATTAAAGCACCATGGAAGAAAGTTTTTGAAAAATTCAAAATCCAGCTGCTCCTGTTTAGTCATCTACAGTGAGAGAAGGCTGTACGTGCCAAGCTCCTCTGAAAGTCTAGGCTGATCTCCATAAGCTAATAATCAAAGCTATGCAAATTAAAACTCTGCTAATACAACTGTTAATAATGTCTTTTAGGATGTGGTTATCATAATAAACAAGGTTATTCAGTAATTCACGGGAAAAGTGAGAAGACCAAAATACTGTTTTAGAATACTTTGGGCAGAGTGTTTCCATGATCTTACCACCAACAAGCTCGTTAAATTATCTTCACAGTACATCTCTTTAAAATGGTAAGCAGCTCATTGTTCTGCTAGCAGATTAAGAGAGCACTAGAACAGCACAAAAATATGCCACCTGTAATTTGTCCTGCAGCTCCTTATTATGCAGTGTCAAAGAAGCAATCTTTGCTTGCATCAACAGAAGTAGATCTTGCTGGTCAGCTTCAGAACTCACATCCAATAAACTATCAGCACCTTTGGAGGAAAAAAAAAAAAGGATTCAAAAAGCTGAAACGGTAGCTAGTTTTTTATGCTAAATCTTTCAAATTAAACAGTTTGTTCCCATGATCATCAAGTGTATTGAGCAAGCAAGCTGTTCCTAGGAACTCTTTCCCAAAATACGTGTTACATTACCCAATAGAAGCAGGAGGTTTTGTTGGGAAGCTGCTAGTGAAATTACAAAACATTACTCCCGACATTTATTTTGTGACACATTCTAAGAGGGAAGGCACAGAGGATTTCTGACCAGACTTCAACATTTCACAACACCTAACCACCTAACCAAATAAGAAAATAAGGATTAAGTTTTATTTTATACCTGTTGTGCTGTCACTCAGTCTGTCCTTATTCTCTTGATGCAAGGAGCTGAATTCTTCCTGCTGAGACAGCAAAAGAAAGTGCTTTCACAGGAAGGATATGTAAAGTTGGACAGTTCACCAAAGAGAAGGATACAGTACAGCTCTTGCTTGATAAAGCCTAGCAAGTGGGTTTCTTTTAATTCTTGGGTCTTGTTTAACTGTAGCATGTGGCCAGTATTTCAAAGTCTGCTAAAGACATTCAAGTTCTGTTGCCCAATTCTCATTAAATATTCATTAAATATGGGCAACGATCTCATAGATAGTTCGGAAAGCTGTAGCTCCTGTGATAAATAATAGCAATATATTATCATGTATTAAAAACAACCAAAAGAAGTCTTCAGTATCATAAGGTAAAGATCATACAGAACACATTCAGCCATTTCCTTGATGTTTTTTGGAGAAAAGGTCTCAACTTCTTGCATTGCACAATGCCATGGACTTCACTGGTACTGGGTAATGAGCTCTCCTGGCACTAATATGTCATCACTTTCACAGCCATATTCCTAAGTACTAACTAATTTAGGACTAATCTTACTTACATATTCAGTAAACATTAAGGTAATTCACACCTGCTTTATAAATTACATTCAAATAGATGTGGATTCCTTTTTTGTTCCTAAACCTCAACTGATTAATTCACAGGAAACTCTGCAGACCACAAAATAGATTATTAAGCAAAATGGATTATTAAGATAGTATACTTTTCTTCCCTAAGATTATTAAGAACAAAAAATTGATACCTTGCATACTTGATCAGCAAAGAAAGCCTGCCCTTTTCCAGTCACAGGAGTTGAAGTTGATGAGCGTGGAGAGGACAAATCACTAAGCTGCAAAAGATTTTATATAAATAGGTATAAGTACATATGTGTACATATAACTAACTAACAGACACCTATATATACACATTAAAAAGTACTTTTCCCTGCACTAACGTAAGTCATAACTCTAGGTTAGTTTCAAAAAACAGATTCTAATCATTCAATGCTCTTCTGTCAGTATTATATATGCAGTGTATTAGGTAGCATTCCAGTTTAACATTAAATCTAGCTGTTGAAGTGCATTTTGATACTTTATAAGTATTTACTTTCATATGTATATATGCATATAATAATGTGTACATATATATCTATAATTAAAATATACATAATTATTTACTTATGGAAGTTGGCAAAGCGAAGAGACCTTCAACTTTAGATGTAAGAAGCAATTATACAGTAAAGTTTGTACAGTTGTCTCTTAGACCATGCTGTATTTCAAGGAATTTTGCTTAGTTAACTCCACCAACATGTGCTTTCATAGTGTCATTCTAATGTCAGGACAAGCACTCATGGCAAGACAGGTTTATAATATAACAGTGACAGAGATAATCCAGCCCACATCATTCACCTGGTGTTCAAAATGCTTTTCATCCCCTAAAAGCATCTCAAAATTGATCTTTTCTTTACCTGGATAGGACTGATAGGAGGAGGTGGGGCTTTGCGTTTTTTTGGAGTTCCACTTCTTTCTGAACTTAATTTAGAGCCTTGATCATGCTGAAAGTTTCACCAGCCAGAAAAGGTAGGTTTGTTAGTTTGGTTAGTAAAGTCCGAGCAAGTTGTTTTATAAAAAAAACAAAAATAAAATCCCACATTAACATCAACTTCAGCAGCTCATGCAGTGACCTATTTTATTTTTTTTCTATGAAAAGACTACATCTCTACTAACACAAAAATATTAAACATGCCCAACATTAAGAATCTGCCCCCTTGTAATCCATGCTTCAGTGAAAACAAACAAGATTTAGTGAAAAAGCAGAAGCTCACAATAGGTTTAGCACTAGTGATCTTAAATAGTTCCATTCATATACAGCCCGGTCATGCCATTCTTAACAGCTACCACCCTTCCTCTCCACCACCTTCTGCCTGAGCTCCCTGAAAAACCCACCACTCCACTCAGAGAAGGAATGAACCAATGCATTGCACCCTCATCCACTTCCCAGCCAGCAGCAGGTCTACAAGGACTACTTGCACTCCAAGATGCGATACTAATGAACAATGTAAGAACTCTAATTTAATTTCCTAAATCTGCTGGGCATCTGCAGTAAGATGTAACGAGGGATAACCTTCAACTACATGTTGTGGAAACAGGGAAATCTTATCTACTGTTTAAAGAGCCCAAAAGCCAGGCTCCTGCATTACACACATGAACTGTGATGTATCCCTCCTGGCACATGTGCACATACACATGCTTTCCCTTCCTTTTCACACAGGGTGCTGGCTGCTGTTACAGAGAGAAGCTAAGTCAAAAAGTGACGTTCCTGAAACACATTTCTTAAATAAGCAACAAAAATCTTTCACATTACAGAGTAGTCAATGGCAGTGCATTTCACAGTGACATTTACTAGTGATTCTAGTCGTGTCAGTTGCTGTTTTTTCCTAAATTGCAAGTCTGTATAGCCCCGGTATTGTTAAAACCAAAAGGACAAATACCTGCTTTGCTTTTGTTGGTGACTTCGTATCTGTGAAGCAGAAAATAAGTGGAATTAAGAACAGCTGTCAAAACCAGAAAAGTTATTTGCCATTCCTCTCAGCTCTACTTCACCCCTGTAAATACTTTTTTTTGGTTTTGAATTCCTGTCTGAATTCTGATGAACATACTTTAATTTCTGAATTCCATTTGATCCATACCATTCTTCTGATGCTTTTTGGGCTTCAAAAATGCGAAGTATTGTGACAATTCTTATTCTAATATAGTCTCACACCATTCTTGCAAATGAGCTTCCTACTTTAGAAATATATCTTAGTTTGACCATAAAACCTTCTGTCTGCATTAATTTGTTCTCCAACCTGTCTGCTGAGGAGCTATAAGTTCCGCTTACTCTTTCACATAACAAAAAAGGATCTATTCCCAATTATATTCAAGACTTCATGATGCTGCTACATCAGCTTTCTTTCTTCAAAAGACTTCTTTTGCTCTGTTCAGTGCTTTATCCCTTGCTAAATATTACCATCTGCAGCAAAGACCACATTTTCCTGCTTTTGGGAAGCCTCAGCCAGCCCATCTTGAAGATGGCTTTTGAAACTTTTCAGACTACCTCAGGAAGTAATTTTGTTCATTGCTAAACTTATGGCTAGCCAGTTCAGGAAGTGACAAACTGCAGATTGGTGTCTCTTACATACCCACATCCTGAGATAACTTCGATGATAGGAGATTCTGGATCCCTGTATTCTCAGAGAGCTTGGAGTAATACAGGGCATTCTGTCCAAAGACATCTACTAAACTGACATCTGCACCTTTCCTAAGGAAGACTTCCACCATGTTAAGACTACCAGCTTCACAAGCCATCATCAAAGCAGTTCTGGACAAAACAAACAAAACACACACAGAGTAAGTGTCAAGAGTATATTCTTTAAGCAGCAGCTCATTTTTAGAGGGAGAAAAAGTGTGACAGTTACTGTGCACTAAAGTCCAAGATTTTATCAACATGTACTGACACACATATACCTGTTGATTCTGCTTACAAACACCTGCCTGCCCCTCCTCCTCTTCCCCATACGTCCCAGCTGCACCTTCTGCAAAGACTTGGCATGCTTTGCACAGGTCTCCAAATATTTCTAAGTATCAGTTCCTGAGGCTAAGAGGAAATTCATAGATAGAAACATCTGGTTAAGACTATCAAATCTCACTGCTGTGCTCGAATTGCATCTCTGCAAGTAGTAGCACAAAATGAACGCATTGATTTCATTGCTGCTCTCCTTCACATGTTGCTTTTAAGACAAAATAGACAAAGGGATTTCATCCACAAAGCCAAAGAAATCTCAGAGTTCTGCAGTGAGACTGAGAGATGGGTTTGACTTCAAATCCTCATCAATTCTCTGTTGTGTTTTGTTTGGGTTTTTTTTTTTTTGGTTGGTTGGGTTTTTTTGTTTGTTTGTTTTCAAAAGTCCATTAGAGCACAATCAGTTGTCTCTCCAACACAGGGCAGTTAGGTAGTGCCAGATCCTAGAGTGAGGCTAGTATACAGAAGGAGTGTTTCCCTAACAGGCTGTATCTGTTTTCCTCAATTACTTGAAGGGATCACAGGAGACGTACAGAATAATTACAACCCCCACCTTTCAGGTATGCTCTAATATTGCTTTCCTGCTTGAGCATATCGCTCCCTTCATAAACCCATGCCTAAGAGGTTGGCCAAATTCACGGGCAAACACATTTCTCAGTGCAGATGTGAAACTGAAAAGTTATTAAGAGTTTGAAAAACAGTCCCTAACTTTTAAAGACTCTTGATCTTCATCAGTATCATCAAAACAAGGGAATTTTTTACCACAAGGCTGTTGCTTTTTAAAAACAGTTTTCTGACACATGCACTACCTGTTAATGCAACAAATCTCTAAGTGGCACCTTCTAAGATGACAGCATCTCCATGATATAGCTTCACTGTATTTTTCTCTTGCTGCTGTGGCTGCCTTATGGTAGGAAACAAACCAAGAACCCTCCACAGATGTTGCTCCAAGTAACCGTTTTAGGATTTAAGAAACTAACTCATGCCAAGAGGAGAGCAGCATTTAAAACTGCGACATATACAAAGTGATGTGTAGCTAAGAGCTATCAATCAGATTCTTGTAGGAATTATTTAAAAATGGGATTTACTGCTCTGGTAGCCCAAGGGAAATCTTACAGATACATCTATTTTTACAGTTGCCTAGCAGAATTTTGTAAGCCTTCTCAACAATCAGGATATGCTGTCTAGTACAGAAAGCATTATTTCACCTAACAACACCTATTTTGGAAAGGATTTCAGAAGAAAGCTTCATTTGACAGTCAGCCTTGGGGAAGAATTAATGTGTTAACCTGCTGTACCTTCCACTTTTATCCCTGCTGTTGATGTCTGCTCCATGATCCAGAAGATATTTGCAGACTTCCACATGACCATTCTGTACTGCAAGCAGCAGAGGTATGTTCCCATCCTAGGAATGCATTTAAAGAAACTATGAACAATAATCCATCCACTTATAAACATCAGTCTGAGATGTAAAGGTCAGCTATGAATTTTCCTTCTATATAGCACAAATGAGGCACTATCAGTACATTTTTCATGTGTACCATAAATGTAGCTGGCTTTAATTCCCTTCCTGACCACTGGGGATGCAAAGCCTTAGGAGCAGGAATGCTTTTTGCTGCTTCTACTCCCTTTGCTGTTTGCTTAATGCTATAACATGATGATTTTGGAACTTCACAATAACTTTGAGTACCTCCAGAACAAAATCATAATTTTAACTAAGTACAAGGCAAAAATACATTTCATATAATCACAGAATCACTTAATTGGAAGACACTTTTAGAGGTCACCTGGACTTTGTCCCTCTTTTCTCTCTATCCAAAGCCAGGCAAACTTCACGTTACAGTACACAGCTCAGAGATCTGTCCAATCGAATTTTAAGCATCTCCAGTAACAGAGACATCATGATGTTTCTGGGTACCAGTCCCAGTATTTGACTACCTTCATGGTGGGATGATTTTTTTTTTCCTAGCACCTAACTGGTATTTCGCAGTCGGGTCCAATGCACAAATTGTGAACATTTCTTGTCATCATTTTGTCACGCACCTCTAAGGTTGGTCTGTCTTTCTCTTCTCTATGATCAACCATGTTGTAGCTGAGGACATTTTTAAGATAGTCCTACATCATTTTCTTTGTAAGACTGAGCAAACCTTTTCTGCCTTTAAAATGCATCTGCTGAAACTTGATGTCTAACCTCTGTAACAGAGTCTTTTTTATTAGAAAGACCAGATAAGAAGGAGATGAATCCAAGTCAAAAACAAATGAACAAACAAGTTTAAGTATTTTTATGCCTTTTTTCTTTTTCTTTTGTTTTTCCCTTTCATGCCTCATTTCTACCAGATCCCCTTCCTTTATCATCAGAGGGGTTTCTATCAGGCAGTTGCATCATTCCCAAAAGTAGGCCTGGTTGTTTGTAGACATTTCGTAATAGTGAATGTAGTGTCCCTGAGCCTTTAGACTACAACAAGTATCTTTTTTTCTTCAGGCTTATCATACTCTTTTTGGTCTTTGTGAGCATTTCACTGCACTTGGCCTTTTCCAAAGACCACTGGAGTCAATGGAAAGACTTTTGAACACATTTTGACTATATCAGAATCGATTCTAGCTACTTCTACCAATGCCTCAATTTAATAAGCAGCAAATCCTGCCATTACAGTTAGATTGTGAAGTACTTCCCCACCTCTGCTACAGCAAGCTGCAAAAGGAATTTTCTCCACCAAAGAAATAAAAGAATAAATATGAGCATAGTATTGCTTTGAACTGCTTCACCTGAGATTGACTGGAGTGGACAGTGGTAAGAACTCTGAAACGTCTGAGATACAGAATGGGAGAAGAGGTACGTACCAAACCTTTGACATTAATTGGACATTTGTGTTCACACAGAAGTTGAACTGCCTGAAGACAACCACATCCAGCTAAAAAAAAAAAAAAAAAAAAAAAAAAAAGATAAGCATAAAAGTCCATTAAATCCCATTTTCAAAATTTGTGTTCTGCACTTTCACTTGTAATATTGCAGCATTACAGTGATGTCCAAGAAAAACAATGTACACTGTACTTCTCTATTTTAAAAATGGAGAGAAAACCTAATGGGACCAGCAAGTTGCACGCAGAAATGCAACCAATATTCATGGTCCAAATTAGTATGAGAAGACATAATCTCTAAAGACTGAAATAAAAATTAACCTAATCTTAATTATTCCAATAGCTCTGCGCTTGAAAGTGTGAAATTTAATCTTGTTAACTGTAATTAGCTGAAATTCAGTATTTATCTATAAAAATAGCTGAAACTTGTAAACCATCAGGTGGAGCCACTAAATTTACGTAATTAGAATCTAAAAAGCTCCACCAGGCTGAAGAGCTAGGAATATCAAGCACAACAAAATACACAGTACATGCTTTCACCAAAGTTACCTGCATAATGTAAAGCTGTTTTCCCAGAATTGTCAGTGCTGTCTGCTGGACATTTACTCTGCACAGTTCAACGAGGAGAGAGGGGAAAAAAAATACAGTTAGAGAAACACTAAGAAAATAAAATGTATGTTTGATGATGAGGACAGAGAGCTGAACATCACTGGGAAAAGTTTTGTGAGTTACTCCAGAAAAGAATACTGAAGAAAGGCACAGCTTTTTTCTCTACCAATCTAGTCTCTCCATTCTTGCTACCAGCTTATACTGAAGTCATCTCTCTCACTCATGGTGAGAGAGATAACCCTAGAAAATGTTATCATTTTGGAACAATTTACAGTAGGAAATAAAAAAGGAGAGAAAAGCTCTCCCTTGACTCAGAAAAACTTCCATGCAACCATTATCATGGAATCATTTAGATTGGAAAAGACCTTCAAGATCGAGTCCAGCCATTAATCTAACATTGACATCCACCACTGAACCCCGTTCCTCAGCACCACATCTACATGTGTTTTAAATACCTCCAGGGGTGGTTGCATTCTGTAACAAAAAATGTCAAGATTCTGTCTGTGTAAATTAATCATTTAGCCTGTTTTTATTCAACTCCAACACGTCAAGATCAGACATTCCTCACATGTATAGTTTATATTACCAAGCTGGTCCACAGAAGCAAGAAAGCAAACCAAAAAGCATGAATTATTGTAGGATATCATCAATGAATTTACACTTACAAACATAATTAGCAAAACATCAATGAAAGCACTCTGTGATTGTAGCTGGTAAATGAATAGGCAGCAAGTACTTGGTAATAAACACCCATCTGTGCTGCTGTATGCAATACCATCAGGGACAGCTTGATGTCAGTGTTTATGCTGTAAATGGGCTTGCATTAGAAGCAGTAGATAATCCCGAAGAGGGGAGGAGCCTCAGTGGTTAATGGTAACTCTTTCCAGATGTGGAGGAATGGGGGAGTCAGCTTGGAAGGAGTGTGTGTGTGTGTGTGCGGGGGGATTAGTGCAATTGGACCCAATACTGTGAGATACATTGACAGGGGTCAGTTACAGGACAGTTGGAGAGCCCCGAGGTAACCAACTAAAAGCAATTCGGAGGTTGGGATATGGGATCCATTCTCTTTCTATATCACTGTGCTCAGCCAGGGTAATTATTAATTGTTTCATCTTATAGTCTGAGCCACAGTCTTACTGATAACTCCAAACACCTAAAAATCTGTCCCACTTTTCTGAGCACCTCCACCAAAACTTACGTGGCTTTCTGAAATGGAGCTGAGATGGACTGTGTCTCTCCTTGCTCGCTAACACAGATCTTCAGCCTCAACACCATGAAAATCTCTTTACCTTCACTTTTGTTTTTCTTATTTTCTTTCCATATTCTTTCCACTTATTTTCTAACCCCTCACTGTCCTCTGCTTCATTTCACAGAGGCTGTATTTCCCTATTTTAGCATCCAAACTATTTTGGTTTCTTCCCCTTTTGACTTTAAAACCTGACAGACATTTCCATGGTCAACAACAGACAGAAAGCATTCCAGTGGAACAATATCAAAATCCCCCCCAAGTGAAAAATCCTTTTCCCCTATACCTCTTAACCCACCAACTTCCAAGCCATCCAACCATGCAGACAAAACACAAGAAGTTAGAGAGAAGATGCAACCTGCTTGACACCCAACCCTGTTATCAGCTGCCCGTGGAAAACCAGGTTTGTCACCACTGGGAGAAGGTTGCACAATGCTTACCATTCACAGTGCCTATAAGGTCTTTAAACTCAAGCACTTCTGTTGATGGCAAGGAGATAGGACAACAGTATAGGAGTGTGATGCAGATTATAAGGAAAAGTGACAGTATCTAGGAAAAGCAATCTAGAGAGACAAAAGGAAAACTTGAAAAAAAAAATTAAATTTTTACTTTACCTGAAGTAACCTCTTAATGCAATCAGGGTGGCTGTTCTTTGCTGCAAGATGTAAAGCACTGTGCCCTATGTGAATACAAGCAAAGCAAATTAAGGATTCCATCATGCCAAAGCACATGAATAAACTTTTCCAAGACAAAGGCAAAATTTTGGATTATCCATCTTGTTCCTGTCATGATACATGAAAAGTAAAGACACAGAAAATAAAATAAAAAGTTACATCAAGCAGAATATATTTATAACTGACCATTGTTTAGGTAGATAAGAGAATAATCTTAATGTCTAGCTTCATATAAAGGAATATCAGAAACATTGTGTCAGACTCTTCCTTGGCAGAAGTCAGTCTAGTATCACACAGTTATGTTTTGTCTCTTAAAGAACAATTTTCCTATACTACTCAGTCTCCCTCGTAGAGCGATGTCTGTCAAGTGTCTTTGTGATTTCTTCCATGTGGCAGTGAAAAAGAAACCCAGCACCATGAGCAAAACCAGCCAAATTCACTAGCGACCACTACAAGGAATTTGTATCATCCACGCAGTGCACGTAGAAAAGCACTCAGGACACAGGTCTGCTTTGGTTTGAATCTCATAGCTTCCCTTTTCTGTTAATTTAGCATCCGTGAAGTTCATCTTTAGCTATGCAATACAGCAATTTACTGACTATGGATTTATGATGAAAGACTGTAGTGTCTCTTCTAATTTCATCTTCCAGAGCATCTGAAAAATTAAAGAGGCCAAGATAGCAAAAGAATAAATTATCCACTTAACTAAGAAAAGAAGGACACAACATTTGGTTCCCAATACAGACACAGTCACTTGTGACAGCAGGATCTCACTTTAAATAAAATGCCTACTACAGACAAGGCTTTCCCTAACGAATACTGAGTTGACACTCTCAGGTAAGAGCAGGCAACCTCTTCTTATCTAACCAACCAGTAAGTCCTGAGGAAAGACCAAGTGTGAATTCTGAGTAATAGCCTGCATCAGGTACATACATTCTCTTATCATTACGTATAATCTAAATGCTTCTTCCCGTATCACAGACACTTCCTTATAGAGGCAAATCATTTCCATGTATGACCGAAATTCTCTCAGGCTGCAATTGGTGGCCAAAACAGAACCTGTGAGCTCAGCATTGACAGACCATTACTGGAGAGACAAAATGATGACAGCTCATTCAGGTGACTCAGCTAGCCAGAGAAAATGCTGGGCACAGATTCTGCAGGTATGTCAACTGAAATCTATTAAGAAGAGTTTTCCAGTTTAAAATTTAGCTCCCATCATTCTCCTAATGGAGTAGTAATTAAGGCATAGGACTTTTGAGGGTTGAAACAGCATACTTAATAGCTCTCAGCTGTTTTGGCCTGTATCAGCTACTTTCACTATGTCATAATCCTAAGGAAAGGTCTTACTGCAACTATAAATGCTGACATTTACTGTATTTGGGCAAAAGTTTTTAACGGTTTTATAATCTGAACTCTATATGCAGAAAAGCAAGTATGTCTAAACCTGTAAGCCTACATGGTGCGTGGGGAAAAGTAGTGTGGTCAAGCCTATAGTTTCACTCCACACATCACGAACTATGTATTCAGAGTGTATTATGCTACATGTGTAGGTTTACAGAGACATACCTGCACCATCTTGGGCTGCCACATCTGCGCCATGTGTCACCATGATCCTGAGGCATTCTGCATGTCCTTTTGTGGCTGCCAGGTGGAAACTGGAAGAGAGCATTTACACATCACTTTTTACAGCATTTACACATCATTATGAGTGAAAACACTCATAATGATCGACTTTAATCTAGTCATTCTATTCAACGCCAATTTCCCCTTTTCAGTGGATAAAATTTAGTTTCTCTAAAAGGTGATACAAATTGTGCTTCTGCACTGTCCTTTACAGAGCTCATCATTTTTCTGTGTAAAGAGGGGAAAAAAAATCCCTTAGTGTTTATGAACATCACCTGGAGAAATAATATTTGTGACTTTAGGTTAGAGATGTTTTTTCAACTTTCAGTTTTGCTTTTCACCTCAAAAACCTGCTTGTTTGAACAATGGGAAATTGCAATGGTTACCAACCACACCATGGTAGCATCAATTACCAAGATATTATTACAGAACAAACAGAAGTTACAATGAATTCAAGCCTTTTTACAGCTGAAGGTTCATGTTTGACATCCTTGGCACCTCAAGATTCACAGAAACAGTCTTATATGCAGGCTGCTGACTTTATTTTGCTGGGAAGTAAAAATGGACAAGCTTTGGAAAACCGAGAAGTTTCTATCTTCCTAATGCATTTTGTGCCAACATCAGCAAGTCTCAAGATATGGGCGTAGCACAGGCAGACATACTGCTTTCCCTTGGGTCCTACCAATATCAGCTTGATATACAGAGGTGTTTTCCAGTGGGAGTAATATGAAAAGCAAATTCAAGACAAACCACTTCCAATTACTATTGAATTGCATGTGAAAAGTTGGCACTTTCATCAGCGTGCCTCAAGATTGATAAGATATTGATATTCCTGTGATGTTTTCTATTATCTTTCAAAGCAGATGTTAATTTTTAACATCATGCACCCCTGCGTCAAAGGTATTTTCGCCTGGAATCTAAAAGGAATGTCAAAAATCATGTAGCCACTCCAACTACTGTATTTTAAGAGTTTACATTTTGAACAACTACTTCCTTTACATGTTAAAACTAATACAGAAAGTTCAGTGTGCTAACCAGGGAAACTGGGAATAACTGTCAGGAATGCAACAGATATTTCTGGCACATAGTATGTGAACTTCAACACTGTGTTTCTCTAAGCCATAGACTTCTTTGCAGCCTTCTTGAAAACTCAGAAGAGAAAAAGACCTACAGACAAGATCTGGCAAGGCGCAGAGAATTAATCAAAACAGGAGAGATCCTGAAAAAGAGTCATCTATCAAGTACAACTATCTCACTTCCTACAAGGAGTCCTTCCACACTGGCTGATGCTGATTGCAAATGGAAGACAGGCAGTGCTTAAGCTTTGAACCACTCTCTGTGAATATAAAAATACCCTGTATGATCATCCTCATGCTTACTACTGCCATAAACAAACTGAAGAGTTGACACTTCCAAGAGAATAAGAAGCACTTCTGCTGGCTGTTCTCTAGTGATTCAAAATCAAAACTTAATGTACTTGGTGACCAATGCAAAGTTGTGTAAACATTCTTCTTTATACGAAGAGGTTTCTCAGGCTCTGGGAAAATGGCTGGGGAAAGGACACAAAGGGAGTCTAACAAATTCCAGCATCTCTAACTTAGCCAGCATAACATAGCAGCAAATACCCAAACATGTTCAGATACATTTGTGTAGACACACAATACAATCAAAGTTACTTAAATATTAGGAAGGCTGTTAAGCATGCACTTGGCTCATTTATATTTAACAATATTAATAATAATAATAAATACCTGAATAATAATAAATTGGCTAAATCTGAGAAGCTGAGGTTTTATAGACAGACTGTGTAGGATGGTGCCAAGTACAACATGACTACACATGTTGAAAAGAAGTTTTATTTAGGTAAAATCAGACTGCAAAGAAAGCATCAAAGAGAGAAGAAAAACTTAACCCCATTCAGGGCTACACACCTACAAACACATCAGTCCCACCAACATAAACGATTCCTATGGCAGTTCTCAATAAGCTGTCACACATGCAGATGCTTTGTTTCACATGGCCAAAAATATTTTCAAGTAAGAAATGCCTGATTAAAAATATTTCTTCTCCCAAGTTGATGGATGAAAGAAATATTATCTATAAGCAGTATGGATGGTGAGAAAGATGAGAGAATGTGTATGAAGGATGTAAAGATCTAATGAGAACAAAAATATAGAAGCTATGCGGAGAGTCCCCTGAAAAGAGAAGATGGTAAGTTTTACCTCTCAGTCATTTATACAGTGACCTAAGCCAAATAGCATTGGGCTGCTACAGCTCCCTCCCAATTGCTTTCTGTGTGTCCCCCTCCTATGTCCTTGTACTGCTACCATCTCTCAAATAAGCCTGTAGTGTGATGTTTTTCCTTAATAACCTAAAAGCAATTGGGAGGGAATGGGGGGCATGGTTAGTTAGCTGTTGGTCTGGTAAACTGAACTGGCTTACCAGGAAATCAGCCCTGCTCAAAAGAGAGAGGAGAATGACACCAAACTACAAAACACCTATTACAGTCATATTTAAATCAGAGTATTTACAGAGTGCTGGGCAAAAATTACCCTTGAGGAGTTAACTGATTTTAAAGTTATCAGCCCAGCCCCTGCTTTTTTTTTTTAAACAAACAAGAAAACAAACACAGTAGTAGTAGATATAGAAGACTCCTGTTTAGCAAGGGAGGCTCTTGAAACAAAGAAGCCTGCAGATGTTAATTTTAGCAGAGAGTAATTCTTTACAAGCTACATAAACTTTCCCAAAATATTTGAGGCAAAAGCTGCAGATTTCCAAACAACTGGAGTTCTCACCATCTGGAAGCCTTAAGCAGTGGTGCATTTTACTTGCATCTTTCATGAATAAACTTCCCTTGATATGAAAGCAAACAACTTTTCCTCCCACTTCCTGGTTGTGCAATGACTTAGGCAAACAAAAACAAACATGTAAGGCTTGATTTGGAGCAAGGGCCACACTGACGGTTAGGTTCTCATTCAGCCTAAAATCCCATTAGAACATAGTTAATTTTTCCTTCACAATAGGCAAGCCTGTTACAGTCACTGAGAGCCACATCTTGATACCCCAAGGATGAACTGACGTGGCAGATTTCCTTTATTGCTGTAAAACATTTCTGTCCTTCCTAAGGGGAGGAATGGTCTCCTATTATTGTCTCCAGACTTCTCAGTGCAGCAGAGGAGCAGCTACCCTTCCCAGTGGTATTATCATTGGATCCAGAAATGAAGCAAGACAGCATCTGAGACCCATCTCTGCAGCAGCTGATAAAGATCTGTTGACTGGCATTGCTTTTTCCTACTGGGAGTGTGCAGGTCTTATAACTACTCAGTCCTTAACAAGATACTGTAAAAAATTACATTATTTGACAAAAACACGAAGTCCAGTAGGAGTAAACAGGCCTTGAGATTAAGGGTGAACATGCAGCAACATTTCATCAGATTCAGGGTCAAGCGAAGAACAGCTACAAGACTAACACCTCAAAGTTCTGTCAGGACCTCAAGTTTACTGTCCAGAAATGTTACTATAATAACATTTTTAAATGCATTGCTAGAGGGGTGCTTTTCGTGAATGCTCGGTGACTGAACAGAGTGGACAGCTGTGTATGACATCCCTGAACTAGTTTTAAACAGCTGATTTCTTACAGATAGGAGATGTCAACTGGTGAAGCACTTAAAACTGTCTGAAACAAGCCCATCCCTTATTCAGGGCACAGGACCTTTCCCACGTTTTGGTTATAAAGTTGAGATAGCAAGGGAATGGCAACTTCTTCAGTTAGCATCTGATAGCGTAGAAGTTCAGATAAAGCTGGTCTTTGCTAAAAGACTGAGTGAGAACGAGTGTTTCCAGAAATTATTTAAATGCCAGGCAGTAACTCAAACAGAAAAGAGATGTAATTTTTTACTACTTAGCTCACAATCATTTCACCACAGGTAGAAGAACAGAATTAATCCACATTTAGAGGTTTGACTTGTAAAAATGGAGCTAGTTGAGCTTGCTGAGGTGGTGGTAGCAATAAGGCATGGGTCTGCTGCTTTCAGGTTCGCTGCTTAACCATTTGCACAGCTACATCCTGCAAAACTAAGCATAATCCTCTTACTGAATATTATTTTGACAGCTGTTTTAAAACAACTGGGTGGTCCATATCTAGGGAAAATGCCACAAAAGCATAGTGGAACATGGTAAAACAAGAAAAAAGAAGTAAGAAGTCTTAATTTAAGACATTAACCTTCCAACTAGGAAATTTTCATCTGCAACAAGAAAAAAAAAGAAAAAAAAAAAAGAGCAGAAAAATGACACCCAATCTGGGGGTGTAAATCTGTGTTTGGTAAGATCACATTTCAGAATTTTTCAGGGCAGAATTAGTATTCCCTCTAACACAGATTCTCTCCAGGGCCTGAAAGTAGTCTAACACATTACTTAACCAAAATCCAAAGCAAATAAAGAACATGGTTGAATTACGGATGCTAACTGAATATTGTATCTGCTGTTTTCTATTATGACAAACATGAAGAATATCAAACTTACATGCAAAAGTATAATACTATTGTTCTCTGCCATTTTAATCTGAGTACTCTAAAAATATTTTAAGTGCAAGAATGTTTGATATTCACTGTGAACTCACATACACTCATTGTCAAGGTTTATTTTGAGTAAAAACATCCCTCCCCAAGGCTGATCATTCTTCATTTTCTAATGTACATGAACTCTTTGCTGACTTAAAAAGTTGGACCTGTCTGACAACAGTTTGATGATTTATAGGTTCCAAACTGACCAATACCTTCACAAAAACAAACAAAACTGATAAAATAAAGATATAGAGCTGATTGGGGTCTTTGTAATGCTGACTAAAAATATACAGAAATGGAAATTACTCAAGCTTCGCTGCTACCAGATCAGACAGGAAAGTAATTTGCCAGCTATCTCAGTCAGAAAGAGACCCGCTGATAACCTGGATGATTTTCTACACTGACTTGAGCTTTGACACATTTCAGAGGCAGCACCTAGCTTACAGTGTCATCTTTCAATGCCTCAATTCCCACTTCAGCAAAAACAACAACAGCAAAAAAAGATATATTAGATAACATCTGGCTTTTGACTGTTTTCCACCACAGGCTGGGTGGCAAAAGGGCTAGAGTGCCTGAGACCTGACCTGGAGGAGAAAGGGCCACAAGTACCCCTAGAGCAGCATATTCTGTGCATGGAGGAAGTGCCAGCTGTCACTCTAGTGTGGTCACCTCCTGCGTGTAGCATGAAGACCAGTAATTAATTAGGAAGAACACCGTGTACTTTTCTGTGAATGTTTTGTGGTTTTATCAGCATAAAAACAATGATGAAAATAAGTCTTTTAAACAAAACAGTGTTTTGACACATCCTTAATCTAATTCACAGAAAAAGTATCACCTTCAGTTTGAAAAACTGGGAAACTCTCAGAATGGTCCTAAAACTGGAGGCTTTTTCTGCCTTCCTTTGCCAACCCAGACGTTGCTCTCAGCAAAGTAGTTAACTGTCTGTTTCAGCAAGGTTTATGCTTCTGTGAACAGCATATTCCTGGTTCTGCTTCTTCCTTGCACCAGTACATGTAGGTAGGCACTTGTTTGGCTGGTGAGCTGATACAGGGAATAAAATCAGTTGAAAACCAAAGCTGCCTTCCACTGTTTCATTACACAGTCACAGGTGCATGCGCCTTGTCAGTGTGAAGGAAGGAATGGGGTGTGGAGTTTCAACTTAAACCTGAAAACTAAGTTTAAACTATGAAAGTTTCCCTCTGAAAGCCACAGAATCTTTATCTTTCCCTGACTGTATTGTCGAGAGACAGTCACTCATGGAGACCATACATGTATTAGGAACAGCCAGTCATTTAATTATGGAGGAACCATCCAGTTTGGCAAATCATACTGCCTTAAAGGAAAATCAGACATCTACAGGCTTTTTAATAAAAGCCATACCTTTGTACTACACACATTTCATCTCCTCCTAAGAGTAACTGTAATGAAGGTGGCTTTTCATTAAATGCTGGCAGTCCATATCGTGACCCTGTCACACACATTCATGCAGCCACAAGTTTAGAAAAAACAGTTTTGGAAAAACAGTTGTGATACACAGTTTATTTTTCAAGCCAGAGTTGGTACCATTACAAACTAAAAAAAAAAAATTAAGTATTCTGAGTTTTGAGACATACAGTCAATGAGTTGCTATGAGCATCTTCTGCGTTGCAGGAAGGTTAAGATTTTGAGAAATTGAAAGAGGCTGATATGAATTTACTAGGAGCTGTGGGAGATTCCCCCCTCTCTCCTGCTTAGCACCAGCCACTGCAAAGTGAAACAATACATACAGCCTGTGTTCTCCTATCTTCTATTTAAACATGAAATGGCATCTGCCCTTCCCCAATACAAAACCTCTGGCAAATCGCTATGTTCCACCTCTGTGTTAGCATATATCCTGGAACTGTTTAAAGACAAAAAAAACCCCAACCCACAAAACCCTAAAAACCCATTAAAAATAATTAATATAAAAAATCCCACACAGTTTTCATATAAAGTTTCCAGCTTTGCCTCACAGCATAAAAAGTCTTGTTTCAATCATGCACACCTCAAGGTATAGGATACTGATATAAGGCAAGCCTGTTGAACGGCTGTTTTCTTAATAGAAAGAAGCAATTGCCTCATGCAACACCAGAGCTGGCAAGCTTCAGACTCCTGATTTTAGCCTTCAAACTTCAGCAAAAATATCCACCCAGCTGCTCTTCAGAGAGATTTCTGGGATCCCCAGAAGCTTTATAGTTTTCATTCTCAGGTTGTGTTCCAGCAGTTCCATTTTCATACAGTTTTCTTTGGCAAACTATTACCACATTAACACAAATTCCCACTTCAAGTCTGAAACATGTAGACTTTTCTTCCATATACCGTTAATTGCAAACATAAGAACATAAGTGGTCACAATTTAGATTTATCATATGAAGTTTCCTGCAGAGAGTCCATTTTTAAAGTCTCTCAATAACTAACGTCAGCAAATTGCAACAGAGATTCTGCCAAGGGCAAGCTTCAGGGCACTCCTAGGTGTTGACAGAAAGTCTGACGTTTTGAAATATTCTTATTTTTGGTGTTCTAGGGTAGAAAAAAGGACAAAGTACAACAAACAATACAGTGTCAAAAAGCTTAAAGAGACTAGAAACGACAGCAGTGTTGCCAAATTCAGAGGGATGGAGGAAGGCAGAGGAGAAGGGAAGATTCCTTCTGAAAGTTTCTTTAAAAACACATCCCACATCTAAAGCCCAAAAGGGTTCACAGTTAGCTTCTCAAAATATATGTGCCTTCTGGAAAAAACATCTTTTTAGAATAAGGAGAAATCCCTGAGGGTGTCATGGATGTGCCCAGACCAACAAAACTTCCTTCCTGAGTTAGGTAAAACCAGCTAGCCATCTGCTGCACTTTTTTCCAAGGTCAAAATAGAGTTCAAAGTTAAAATTAAGCCCAACAATGAGAGCAATGACTATCATCTCCCTCGACCTTCATCTTCCAACAGAACCCACTTGGTATTGCTGCCTATTGGCTAGCAAGTGCTATTAACCACCTTAGTACATGAGAAGCCATGAAATTAGAGCAAGGAAATCCCAAACCATGTTAGCATAACAAGAGGCTAGGAAAAAGCTGAGAACGACTAAGTAAGAGTTAATCTAAAGAAAATATTTTTGTTGTATGAAAATCCAGCAAGGCTTAACAGCAGTATACAGTGCTCCAAGAATTGAAAAGCATGGATATCCTTATGCAATGTGAGGGACGTTAAAAAGGATAGCTCAGGGTTATGTGCTGTTTTTGAAGTTTCTGTGATATTTACACTTAAAATGCTTCAGACCTCTTCAGTTTTGAAGAAACAGCAATGTGCCCTTGTGGACAGGAAAGCCCATGGCTTCCTGGGGTGTATTAGAAGGGGTGTGCTTAGTAGGTCAAGAGAAGTTCTCCCTCCCTTCTATTCTGCCCTGGCAATGCTGCATCTGGAATATTGTTTCCAGTTCAGGCCCCCTCAGTTCAAGAAGGACAGGGAACTGCTTGAAAGAGTCCAGCACAGAGACACAAAGATGATTAAGGGAGTGGAAAATCTCCCTTAAGAGGAAAAGCTAAGGGAGCTGGGTCTTTTTAGCTTGGAGAAGAAGAGACTGAGGGGTGACCTCAGGTGACCCACTGTGAGGGTGACAGAGCACTGGAACAGGCTGCCCAGGGGTGTTGTGGAGTCTCCCTCTCTGGAGCCATTCAAAACCCACCTGGACATGTTCCTGTGTGACCTGGTGATCCTGCTCTGGCAGGGGGGTTGGATTAGATGATCTTTTGAAGTCCCTTCCAACTGATAACATTCTGTGATCCTGGGAACAGAACTATTTGGATTTTTTTTTTTTTTAATTAAACTGCATGAAGTGAACTTCTCTTACTTTATATGGGAATAGCAAACTAAATGCAATATTATGTACTTAGAGTAATTAAACTACCAGTAGCACATTCTTCAGAGACCACTGGTTAAGGTGACCTCTTAGCATTTGTTTTAACAAACTCTTTAAATTATTATGGCAATATATTTTTATTTTACATTTCAGAATGGTACTAAAGCTTTTAAGATTCCACACTTCTGAAGAGGACTAGGGACTGGAACAGATACATATGAAGGAAAAGGCCATGTAGCTTTCCTACATTTTCCAGTTAGTATTTTCCTAACACAGAATGCACCTGTAAAGCAGGTAACAGAGAAAGCAGAGTGATATAAATAAACAGCCACAAGCATAGTTTGTTTCCTGAGACCTTATTTTGAAGCTAAAAAAAAAAAACAAACCCACAACCAAAAAACAACAGTTTGTACATAGCTCTGTTTTTCCTGTCTGTTCCCTTTCCCTTCCTAGATTAGAATTCATTTTTAAGCCAGCAGTAGCCAGTTAGTGCAATTAAAATCCACCTATAAAGCTTGTCTAATTGCCTAACTCTTTGAAAAACATGTGAAACAACTTCAGTCCATTATGAAGATATCAATCTGAAAAACAACTGCAGCCTTAGCCTTGCCTCAGAGAGCCTGGTTCAGGCCTGATCCATGAGAGGCACACTTCCCTCATGCTCCCGACAGCTCAGATTGGATGTGTGCAAGGAGCAGCTACATACGTTCCTCAGGGGAAAGTGGGGTGCTGCGTTCTGCCTCGACATGAGCCAAGCTGCAGCTGCTTCAAGCCAGGCATACAAAAAACTTCCAGCTATCTAGGCTGTGCTCTGATCCAAGCAACTGACAAACTGGAAACCTGGCCAGGCCTGGTAAAATCTGGGTATTTGGCAACTCTGCAAATGGAGCTGCTTTGCAGGGAATCCACAGAGCTCTATATAAAGTATGGAACTTGTTCTTTAAATAAGTGCGATTTTTGTTTTACAATATAGGAAATAACTAAAAATAAAGTAAAAAGCATTAGTTTTTCAGAAGTGAAGTTTATTTCAATTATAAAGATGCCAAAAGTAAGAGTATTAATTTCTGTCTCTTCAGAAGGCGGCTTCTTCACTTGTTTTTTAATAACATGAAGGTATAAAAATACTAAAATATCTTATCAAAAAATTACTTCAGAAATGCATATAATAGAACTTGATTGTTATTGATTTCAAGTCCTGCCAAAAATGTAGAGAAGAACTAAAAATTGGGTTATGACATTTCTGAGTCTAAGTGAGGGGTCATGTACTCAAAAGCCATCAGAAATGGTCTACACAGTCTCAGTCAAGAGGCAGAAACAGAATCACAAAAATTGCTGGGGTTGGAAGGGACCTCTGGAGATCATGTAGTCCAACACCCCCATCAAAGCACGTTTGCCTAGAGCACAGTACACAGGATCACATCCAGGTAGGTTTTAAAGTCTCTAGAGAAGAAGACTCCACAACCTCTCCGGGCAGCCTTTTCCAGGGCTCCATCACCCTCACTGTACAGGAGTTTTTCCTTACATTTAGATGGAACTTCCTGTGCTCCAAGTTGTGCCCTTGTCCTGTCACTGGGCACCACTGAAAAGAGGCTGGCTCCAGCCTCTTTGCACCCAACCATTAGTTATAGACATTGATAAGGTCTCCTCTCAACTTTCTTTTCTGTAGGCTAGAGTCCCATCTCTCTCAGCCTTTCCTCATAAGAGAGATGCTCGTCCTTAAACAAACCACTAACATTAATTCCACTCTCTTTTAAAAGCCTGCATGATTGGAAATGCAGTAACATTTCTATGTAATGTGGAGTTTTTTTCATGCATTGCCCAATTATAAAATCAAAGTATTGCTCTTCTGTTACGGAGATAAGAGCATTTCCTCTCACTACACATTAACAATTGTCTCATAACTGAATGTAATAGAAAGTTAATTACCCCAATTTAGTATTCTGGCAGAGGATGACTTCACCCAACTGTGCCCAGATGTTTCATTAAACATTTCCAAGTGTTAATGTTATCAGGAAATTTAATATCGACATCCCAATTGAATTATATTCATAACAGCGCAGAGGAGAGAGGAAAAAAAAAAGAATAATCAAGATTTTAACAAAAAAAAAAAACTTCAGGAAATTTTTGGAGAGACAAAAGCTTTTACACCCAAATCACCCATGGAAATTTTGGAATGGGAACCAGATTTCAGCCATCTGTTGGCTAGAGATAAAACACACATGGAGAACTGGGGTCTTATTTTGTCCATGATCTGAAACATAGACATTATTGTCACCATCTGGACCATCACAAATTAAATACCGTGATAAAAGTAAATTAAAAATATTTTCTGTCAAAGATCATATCAGGTCACTGGAACACCCATGAACTCCACTCCTGGAAACATGACCATCCTCAGGCACTAGACCTTTCTTGCAGCTCCTACCCTGGTACAATTTTCAAAAGACAGGATGTTAGTATGCTTTTCTACTGAAGTGTTTATGTAATTTTACAAGATGACACAAAGTGTCTACAAAAGAAACCGCTTTAGAGCATGGTGTTAGATTGAGGACCCCCAACATGTGAATTTCAAAGGTCTTCTAGACAACCCTTAGCAGTCTGTAATCAAAAAAGGGAGGATAATACTATTGTTCTTCCATTTCTAGGCACTGGACTTACTTGACTTCTCCAATTTTGAAGATCATTTGTCTAAAACATTTTCTATGGTTTTCAGTCTGAACTTGAATAGTGTAACGACTGTAGTAAGTCTGCATTCTTCCAGTAGCTTCCTTGAAGATAAATATTATTATGTGTAATGAAAGACTTGCTCTCAAAATTATTTAAAACCTGATTTACTTTTTGAACAGTTATGACCTTCATGCCACTCTCCCCACCTCCCTATATAATAAGATACAAAAGAAAAAAAGGAAAAAATACTATTTACATGATAAAGGATTTGGGACTAGAATATGCTCCAAAATTTATTTTCAATTCAGCCCCTGTGCACGAGCATTATGGTTCAAATGAAAATATATAATTCTAGTAACTGCTGTTGGCAATAGTTTTGTAAAAAGTCCTTTAAGAGGGCATTTTTGGAGGTTTCTGAAGCTTTTTTATACCATTGTTAGATTAATATTTATTAAGAAGCAGCTGATTCAATTGCAATTGAAAAAAAAATTACAGAGGCCTATTGTTTCATTTAATAGTCATTGCATTTAATTCTAGTTCAGGACCTTGCAGAAACATGCAAACATGGCAGTGATGGACTGGCACATTGACAAAATAACTTTAAAACAAGGATGCGCTGCCATTTATATATTATTAAACGTTTCCAAAATTTCCTCCCCTCCTCCCTCAACTCTGCTTCAGTAAGAGCAGCAGCTTCTTTAAATAACAGCCCATTTGAACACTTGCTCCTGTGGTAAGTGCAGTGCATGAATGAATCCTATCCCCCCTGAAAAGGGTCTCTCTGAAAATCCTTTTCTGATAGTTTAAGTGGGATTTATGCAGACTGGAAAACACTGTTTTGTTGTTTCAGGAAGCTGGACAAAAAACCAAACCAACCAACAAACTGCACAACCAAAACCAAAACCCAACATCTATCTGGCAGAATAAAAGTACAATGGTAGAGTCAGATTTCCCGATAGGTTTTATTACAAGTGTGTTTGGCAATAGTCTGTGCTGTGTAAAAGGGATCAACAATGGGGCTGTGTCAACTTATGCCAGAGGTGGATTTGCTCTGTGGCCTTAAAATTGATTTATTGTCTATAGAAAGGACTGAGTCAGTGGCAGAATGGTGCTGTGGAAAATCAGGCAAGTCTTCAAAAACTAATTTAATTTCTCTGATTATATTTTTAATTTTAATTTTTTT
>JAAGNO010023238.1:94760-110316 GCA_033439905.1 Ceryle rudis | reverse complement strand
AGGAGAGGAGAGGAGAGGAGAGGAGAGGAGAGGAGAGGAGAAGAGGGGAAAGAGGAGGGGAGGAGAAGAGAGGAGTGGAGTGGAGTGGAGTGAGTGTCGACAGCATGTTCCCTCCCGCAGCTCGGGAAAACGCTTGAGTGATGCCCCTTGCCCGGTTAAAGGAAAAAGAGGAGGTTCAGATGCGTGAGCACACCGGTGATCACGGTAAGGGTATCGTTACAATCGTTACACCTCTAGAGGGTGAGGGTGAAAGAACTTGAAGGTTTAGTTGAAGTGACAGCCCCAAAGTCCTTTGTAATCTTTTCATTCTAAAAAATCGTATTAACAGCCTGCACCCTGCGATTGCACATCGGTAATGCTCCAGCCTGTGTACCAGGGCTCTGAATACTTGCTCAGAAACAGGGCACTGGAGTTTAAGATGAGAGATCTCAAATTCCTGATTAATAATTCTGTGCTGCTTGCAAAGTCCACGTCAGATATCTGTGTCAAATAGTTACCTAAGTTATGTTGTTTATAAAGAGACTTCAAATAGCTTTCGTCTCAGCTCATACAAAATGCTCTCAGTTGGAAGTCAAACACTTTGCAGAAATAAACGTGCACTTTTGAGGTAGCGCCATTCAAACCGTGTAGCGTGACTGCCACTGGCTCCAGCTCAAGGACTGACTTGTCCCTCTCCACAGGCCACCATGCCAGGCTCCCTCTCCTCCCAGTTCCACCCACAGCACCAGCCCTTTCCCCCTTTTTTAATGGTGATGCCTTGGACTTTTTATTAGCCATTTAGCCCCGCTCAGCTGCACAGCATGAAGAATGCATATTTGTCCTTCTGCATAGTGTTGTCTTTATCAGTAGAATTTAGCTGGAGCTTGATCTTCAGAGGGGTGGAGAGATGATGGGAGAGGGTAATAACCCAGCCCAGCTGTGTGTATTCTGACTGCCCATTTAAGCAAAAGCAAGGAAGGCAGGCTGGCTGCAAAAGGTACAATATCACAGGCTATATCATAAGGTTTGGATGTGAACATACATACACAATGCTTCTTTCACAGGATTCCTGCTGTAAACTTTGTCCTTTACTGGGTGATTCAATCCTGTATAATGAAAAAAAGTTGCCTTACTCTGAACTTTCGTGACTTTTTTTTTTCTTTCCAAAGAATAGTAATAACAGAGACTAAAACAAAAGACAGAAGAAAATATACTCCATCTTGTGTTAAAAGAATCTTTCTTGGAAAATGAAAAGCCGTGGTACCACTGGGATCAGCCATTCAGAGGCTCTGAAACTTTGCCACAGCCTCCACAGCTGCTATAGAAATTCATTTGATACAGTGCTGCATTCCCTGTATGGTTAATTCACACTTAGCTGGTAGGTGACCTATCCAGCTTGTGGACAGATGCAGCAATAAGCATGAAGACACCTGAATACAGAAGCAGTGCAGCTGTATTTCTATCATCTATATTCCCTAGTTCGGAGGGGTGGCATGTTAAAGCATTGGCTTTTTTGCTTCTCCATCTCATCTGATCTTGTGGTTCTCCATGAAATAAGTGTTGCTCTGTCTATGGTTTTGGCTGGCCAGGGTACCCCACTCATGTTATATAGCCCTGGATAACAGAAACCTAACCAAACCACAGATTCCGTGCACCTATGGAAACACCAGGCACTAATCCTTATCTCATTGCTGTTATGCTTCCAAATTTGCAACTTCTTTCAGAGAGATTATTTATTTACGTGGTGAAAATCTTCAATAAGTATGTCGGTGTTTTTCTAGACTGTTGTTTGCAAGGTCTGCATTTATTTATGCATGTGTGCACACAGATTGCTCCCTAAATTCTTAATTAGTTTAGGACTAAGCACAAACTCAGACTGGACAGAGTATGAATTGAGAACAGTCCTGAGGAAAAAGACTTGGGAGTGCTGGTTGATTAAATGCTCAACATGAGCCAACAATGTACAAGTGCAGCCCAGAAAGCCAACCATCTCCTGGGCTGCATTAAAAAGAAGTTTGGCCAGTGGGTTGAAGAAGGTGAATCTACCCCTCGATTCTGCTCTCGTAAGACCCCACCTGGAGTACTGCATCCATCTCTGGAGCCCCCAACGCAAGAAGGACATGGACCTGTTGGAGCAGGTCCAGAGGAGGGCAGTGAAGATGATCAGGAGCCTGGAACACCTCTCCTACAGGGACAGGCTGAGAGATTTGGGTTTGTTCTGCCTGGAGAAGAGAAGGCTCCAGGGTGACCTTACTGTGGCCTTTCAGTATCTGAGGGAACCTACAAGAAAGCTGTGGAGGGACTTCTTACAAGGGCTTATAATGATAGGATGAGGAGTAATGTCTTCAAACTGGAAGAGGATGGATTTAGATTAGAAGTTAAGAGGAAATTCTTCACTTTTAGGGTAGTGAGACACTGGAACAGGTCACCCAGGGAAGTTGGGGATGCTCCATCACTGCATGTGTTCAAGACCAGGTTGACTGGGGCTTTGATCAGCCTGGTCTAGTGGGAGCTGTCCCAGCCCGTGGCAGGGGGGTTGGAACTAGATGATCTTTAAGGTCCCTTCTAACCCAAACCATTCTATAATTCTCTGATTCTATAATGAAATTTTGATGGAATCCTGCTTATTAGATAGGCACTCAAACTTCTAGAAACTTGCTGGTCCGTGTTTTAATGTTGAATATCATCACACAAACACCTACTTTCTGAATGAAATTATTATCTCCTACATACACAGATTCAGGAAACTATAACAAGTCACTGTGCTGCTAGTGAAATAACCCCAGGAATACTACCTGAAACCTGCAGAGTTGGAAAGTATTCAATCAACAGATCATTTTATTTCTAAAGCAAAATCATGTTCTAACAGACAATATGAAAATCAATATAACAATAGACCCCAGTCTTTTATTAACTACCGAGTGTTTTAAAATACAACAACGCGCAGTCTTTGTGCAAATTGGGTGGCATGGTTTACTTTTGGAAGTTGAATATTATTAGTGTGTGACGGATATTAAAAGATTCACTCCAGTAAGTACAAAACTGACATATGTGCACAGTACAGCAAATTCTAACAATGTGATGCTCAAAGAGCCCGGAGTATTTATCCCTCAAGTGTATTATGTTTGGTGTGTTCTATGATGGCTGTTAGGAACGCTTACAAAATTATTTTGTAATTGCATTCTCACAGGATGTCCTTTTGTTTTTCGAAGGAATATTCCCCAGTGTTTCTCTTTTCCATCAGCTGCTTCCAGCACGACCACAGGAAGACATTATTTCCCCCTTACTATACAGGAATATGTATCAACATAGGACCCATGCCATGCTGTTACACTAGCAATTGTCCAGTAATTTATTTCTCTCTTGTTTCTCACTTTCCAGTGGAAATACCTGATCCAAACCTGACCAAACTGACTGCAGACATTTTTGTTGACTTTTTAGGCTTTGGTTCAGGCTCTGTGATACAAGAGAATCAGTTGTGGAGGACGGGTGTAATTCTATCAAGGACTTCTGGTGACCTCATAAACCATGAGAGCTGTCATTGACTTTAATGGGCAGCACGTGGTTAAATACCTATGCATCATTTTAAAAATGCAGAGCTTCATTTGATATTGCAGAAGGATACCAGACCTACCATGTCAAATTGTTTCTCTTTCTTCTAAAGAAGCCACTAGCTTTATGTTACAGTCAGTCCTCTTTGGTAGCAAATGAAATATGCCATTCTGGAAAATGAGTATTTTCTCTGGCAAAATGAACTTGAAAAGTACATTTCATAGAAAAGCACATATTTGGGTTATGTTCTTTTAAATAAACTTTCTAAAAAGATGGCAATAAATTCAAGGAAAGGTGTGGTTTGTGCAGCATTGGCTTTGCTTCCAGATTTTTAGACCATAAAATGTAAAAAAATTAATTCATAGATCAGTTAGAACATACAGGAATGGAATTGGTTTGGGTTAGTTAAAAATTAGACTGTGTTAAACCTGGTTTAAGTTAAACTAGGTAAGTTGGCTCAAATTGCTGATGTTCAATGACCTCAGTTAGAAGTTACTTTACCCAAAGCAGCTTAACTGTATTCAGTACACCAGTTTTAGGACTTGGTTGTTAGGAATTTTCAGGGGTTCAGTAAGGTTGACTTGAAGTTTAAGTTTGTGAAATTTGTTCTGTCACCTTTGTAAGGCACTTGCAGATTTTCCCTTGCCTTCTCTCAACCTAGATTTTGCCTCTTGAAACCTTTGGTCATATCTATAAAATATTGACAGTTGTCAGTCCAAAGATAAGATCTGACAGCGTGACTGTTTCAGGTAAATGCAGTAATAGAGACATAAGCTAAGTTTGCCAGCTTTTTTTTCATATATGACAGGGAGATGATCTAAAATTGCCCATAGTGATGAGTGCATACCAGGAAAGGGCCTGTCCTTCTTAATTCTGACAGTACAGATCAGTGAACTGCCTAATCTCTATTTTGCCCTCAACATTATAAGTAATTTTATTGCTAGCTTGGTCCATAAATAACAAAATCATTGTGGCACGGCTAGATAATGTTCCTATATTAGATACATACTAGGATATGTTATTTTTTACTCATCTTGGGTAACAAATGATCTTGAGATTGAGGGGGGAAAGAGGATACCTTCTGGACAGTTTATTCAAAAACTACTTACTGTGGCCTCTCTACTGCCTTAATGTGAAGTCCCTGGTCTTTGTCATTCTCTGGGATAACTTTTGAACTATATGCATTGCTGCTCCCTATGCCATAAAGTGCGTATTTTTCACCATGTGCATGGCTCAGCCATAGGGTGTAGCACATGCACTCTTTCCTGTAGTTATATCCCATATCCTATAGCTGGGTAGAATAATTGCGTATCTTTAGTTTAAAAGCCTTCTTGAAGAATTGCAAATGCGGGTGTAGGGGAGAAGGTTGGTTCTGTGGTGTTAGTGTCACAATACAGTGTGTATAGAGTTTATATTACGAGCTCCTTCTTAACGGCGCTCAGAATTATTCCAGTTGTAATCTCATAGCTGAGATAGTTAACAAATTGCAGGCATATGGAAGGCTGTAATAGCCTTGGGTTGCAAGTTGTATTGTAGTAGGTTAGAGAGTTTGTACAGGAGGAGGATCCCTAAGGCTTCTTGAATAAATAGATGGATCTTCTCTGTACTCCCTGGAATATGATGTATGTTTTTGGTTTGTTTGTACTACTTTCTCCACATGAAACGTGTGTTTGGTCCAACAATTCTGTGGTTTCCTCACTTTGTGATAATAATTAACACCCTCACTGAAGTCTAAGCAGTGATGACATTTGTTTAGGGGCCTGACTCTGATTTTTGTTGCTGTTTTGCCTTATGTTACTTCCAATATACAATTGAAACCATTTTGGAAAATCTAAAGGTTCAGAGATTGCTGGGTTTTTTTGTCTCACTGACCATTTAGAAATTCTTTCATATAACACACCCTTCAGCTTTTGAGGATGCACAGCCTCTCCAGCCCTGTGGGTCTGGACTGACAGTAACCTGCTGAAACTAAAGCCAGCCATGCAGGGCTCTAAATGCAGAAGGCTGGGAAAGAGTTTCTTTTGTCCCGCAGAAACAGAGGAATAGCTATTATTAATACAAAAGTAAATCAGTCATAAGTTTAACTACTTTTTAGGAGATAAATGTGTTAGGAGAGAAAAAAGAAAGAATATCTTAAACTTACTTTAAAGATTCCTGATTTTTTTTTTGGAAAATGTATTTTAAGAAAGATGACAATGGTTCTCTACTCCCTTCAATAATCTTGTAAAAAAAGATTAATAGGTTTGGAGTAGATGTACATATTTTGAACTTCCTTTCTGGACAGAGCACAAAGAAAACCTGGCTTGTTTGTGGTTGTAGAAGAATCATAGGTAGCTTTGTATAAGAAAGGCAGGTAGCTGCCAGGGACATACAAGTCTCCTTCCCTTTCCCTGTTCTTTTTTTCCATAATAACTTTTTTCAATATGTTGTCATTTTTTCCCCCATTTTTCCTAAATAACGTGAAATGTCAAATCAGCAGAGAATTAAAATATATTTATAAAAAAAAACAACCAAAAGGGCATCTGATGTTTTACAGACATTCCAACACCTTCAGGAAATTTGAACTCACACCAAAGGGTCTGATATTCATTTGAATCTCCATCTGTGCTGAAGCACATGTGTGCGCACAACACACATTGAACCACTGCAGTGGAAAAAAATCCCTGCTCTTAAATTATAGCAGCTCTCTACAATTCTTCTGTAACCACAAAGGCTTTGGTAGTTTTGAGACATTGCAGTGGCTTCGGGTGATCTGATCACAGAGCTCAGTTTTGTTAAAGAAATCCCTTTGCTGAAAGGTATGGAAAAGCTGTAGGAGAATCATGGGGAGCTACAAGCTCACAGCATGAGGGTAGTTTGGAGTAAAGGGGAAGGGTTCAAGAAGCTGATGTGACAGCAGACACCCTACAGCCAGAGTTAACACTGGAAACATTGCAGTTTTAGTTCTCTCACCAGAAATCCCCATGCTTGCAGGAACGGATATAGTCATTAGTCCTCAATGGGAATATGACCTTTCCCTTTAAGTATCTGTGTGATGCTTTTGATCCTTTTGACTGTCTCTAAGGGATAGATTAAATATGTGGCACAATGTCTACTCCTGAGCGAGGATTAAGCCTGGCTTTTGGAAGCAGAACTATATTGCCTAACCCATCATCATTTATCATGTTCTCTGGGGACCTGTTCTCCATTTTTCTTCCCCTCCCCCCATCCTTTTAGAAAATCCCTTTCTCTGGGGTTTAATACTGATCTCAGCTGCATTGGCCTAGGCCTCACTGTAGTTACTTCTGATTCTACACTTAAATGGGTCTTCTATCTCAGATACCTTGTTATACAAAGTGCTGTTCTGAGCCTCAGCTCTCATGCAAACTACACTCTTAGCACATTTTTGTGCATGCATTTTAATAATAAATACCTTTGAATGATTTATATGTTTGTACCACCCTTTATTTCAGTGGAATTCCCTGAGGATAAACCTTGTCCTGTAATACTTGTGCTCTGATTTAATGAAGCAGTGAAGCATGTGATTACCTTCAGGACCTGTGTAAATCCCATTAACTTCAATTAAGCCAAATAGCATGCTTTAGTGCTTCACTAAACAGGGTTGCTTAAGGCTAACATGCACATAAATGTTTTTGCTGAAGTAAAGTCTTAGCATTTTATCAATTTTTGTTCCCGTTTCTCTTCTATGCTGTCTGATGATGTAACAGTTTTGGTCTTGTAGTAGTCTTGCACACTGTTTCCAAGTTAGAAGCTACAGTGGGACTGAAGGTCTCATTCAAGGGAGGATAAAATTAATCCGTTCTGCAGCTGTGAACCAGAGAAGTCCCTGCAAGCTTCCCAGTAAAATGAAAAAGTGATGGTATGCCACGCTGGCTCATAAAAATGTAATTTAAGCACTGCCCTCTCAATAAAAATATCACATTTAGGACACAGTAATCCCCTTCTGAACCTTATCTTACTTTTCAACAGCTCTTTGGACTCTTACAATTGATGCACTTTGAATTTCCTGTTGGTCAGGTAGCATGACTTTCTGTACCTCCCTCCCACAACCACAGCTTTGCGCTTCATTCTAAGCAGGCAATATCCAGACACAGGTGGAAAACTGAATCCGTGATCTAAAATTCAGTATATTCAGGAGCTTTTAGGTACTTAGTTGGCAGACTTCAGAACTATTAGTGCTCAGAGCTGTGGCCTTTGCACATACTGCACCACAATGAATGAAACTTCAAAAATGCTTTTCAGTTGTTTTCTTAAGAATCCTGCCAGAATATTTGCCTTTTTTTCATACATTTTTAATGAGCTCCTGATTTATGACAAGGAAGCACCAGACACCTAGGGTCTATGGGCTTATTAAAATAGACAGATTATTTGGTGTTAGAAAATCATCGTAAGAATGTATATTTTTTCCGTACTGGATTGAATCACTGTACACAAGTGCCCCAGTCCTCCCCTCAGCTACAGTCTGCAGGTTATATTTCAGCACAGTGCAAAAACCCACCCTTTTCAGTTCCTGGCTCAATAAAGCAAATGTTTTCACTGGGGGCAGAAGGATGATTCCTTTCTTGTCCCCGCAGTATTCTGCATGTTTTCTATATCAAAAGATTTGCTTGCTCTGCCTTAGCATGTACAGCATAGTTAATCTTCCAAATAGGAGTCATCTTCCGAGCTTCCATGTCTGACTTGCGTTGGTGATTTATATGCTCACAGACTGTTTTCACAGTGTCTTTCCTGGCTGTCTTGTATCTCTTCCCTGTGGAGCACTGGGCCTTAAAAATCATTGCAGTAAGGACAGGCAGTCAGTCTTCTTTAGATATGTATTGGATTTTAGTGGTGCCTGAGCCTATAGAACATGCCAATGTCTTTTGTGGTTCTGGCAGGGAAACCTCAGGAAAGTGTGGAGTTTTGGTTTGGATAACAGAGGACCTGGCTGGAACTTTCTAAGCAAAGTGTCCATTTTATTGTTCTTTTTATCAGATAATGCTAGGAATATATGAACAAGTTTCAGAAGGAGTTTTAGAACTGCAGGGTGGTGTTTCTGCTCAAAATCACAGAGTCATATATTAGCTTCAGATTGTCTCTTTGGAAGCAGCCTCATTGCAAAGTGCAGCTCTGTTTCATTCGGGTAAGGGATTTAAGAATATAAGAATGACCACTTCAGACATATCAGAAGCCTCCAGCCCAAAAGACTGTCTGACAGTGGTCAGTAGTACACGATTAAGGAAGGCATCTGCTTCGGGCCAAACATAAACTGAAATTTTCTGTCCCAATGCAAATTGGAGTCAGTCATGTGCCATTTAACACTGTAATTAGTAGTCATTGATAATTTTTTCCCATGAATATTTCTAAGCACTTTTCACACAATATAAAATTATAACACCTGCAACACCCTGTATAAAGGATTCATAGAGCTTGCATGTACCTTGCATGAAGTTTTTTTCATGAAGAATCTACTTTGGGCTTACCAACCACTACATTTATTTGATAATCTGTAAGTTTTGTACGGGAAAAGTCCATGAACTGTTATTTCTATCCACTACCTTGATGTCATTCAGTGTTTTTTTAGACCTTTATTACCACTTCCTTGGGCTGTTCTCCGAGCAGAACAGTCCTGATCAGCCCAACTTTCTTCATATAGAAACTATTCCACACATTTCTCCTTCACTGAAATTGATCTGAAACAATTCCAGTACAGTGTCTTGTCTGTACCATATCAAATGTGCATGGTCTAACCTTAGACTACTCTGAGGTTATTTGGGTGAATAAAGATATTATCTGAAACAAGGTTTGCCCTCTGGTTTCAGAAAAGGTGAATGCTACAGTCACAGAACACATGGGTAGTCTCTTTCTCCCAGTGCTTCAATGGTTATTATTTAAAACAAAGAAGAATATTATTTAATACCCAAAGAGAAAAATGGAAGTGTCTGAGATCACCTCTGTAGCCAAAAGCATTTGGCTTGGAAGTAGAAATCTTAGGACTGTCTGGGCTGCCTGTATTGCCAGGTTATTTCTTTCTGTCTGGGACGAGTGATGGGGCCTCCCTTTGCTTTTCTCTTTCAAAGGCCCTTCACCCCACCGTAGCATGAGAGGTGAGGAGAGTAAGAAGAAAAATATAACGCAGGACTGCAAAGCAGCCAGCTCTAGCCTCTGCAGTGGCAAGGGAGACAAGATTACACAAATGTTCTGTTCAGTTTGAACAATGTGGATTCAATTCATTTGCCTAAACGTAGGCAGTGGGTGCCATCTGAGACACAGTAGGGTACCTGAGACAACTATGTAGCGCTGGCAGATAAGGAAGTCTTGTGTCTTTCTGGAGTGACAGCTAGTGAGCTGACTAGGTATCTTCAGGGTTTTCAAGTGCCACAAAATACATGTGTTTGGCAGCTGCATTGCACATCTCATTTCTTTCATTCTGGTTTTCATTGTCTGTACCCTGCAGATTTGTTTCAATTTACAGAGCTGTAGTACAAGTGAGGTACAACATCCATTTTGGTACAATTCTGCTTACTTGTAAAAGATGTGTACAAAATTCTGTTTCCTAAGAAAACAGCAGAAACAACCACTAATATTTTTAGTTTACTTGCAGTATCTAAGTTGGTTTCAACACCCAGGACGATGTTCCACATTTCTTCTCACATCTACACTCTTGTGACCATTTCCTCTAAAGACTTCTGGCTTGTTTGTTCTGATGACCTTAAGGTGGTTGTTGAACCCTGCACTACATTCAAGGATTCTCTAGGTCCATTTGACTTTACCTAGGCTTAGACCTTTCTGTATCCTTGGGCATTGTTTTCTGCTGTTTCCAGGTATCTCCCTACATATCTTTCACTTAACTTGCTGAATCCAGAGACTTAATATACATCAGGGATAGGCTATGGGTGACATCCTTGAAAGCCGCCCATCTTTTAAGATTTATCCAGAAAGTCAGGGTTAACTAAAATAGATATTAAGGGGGAATCAAATGATTGCAACTGAACAAAGGCAAAACAGTATCTAAGCAAGCCAGTAAGTTATAGAGACATCCTTTAATACATGTTAGTTACCAATGAAATATGGATCCATTTCAAGATTCACCAACTCTTCCTTTTCTGCTCATAAGACTCCATGTAAGTAATCTTAAAATTGCGTAGGCTGGAGGGGGTCTTCTGGAGGTGGTGTAGTTTAACCTCCTCCTCCAATTAGGTCCAGTTGAGGCAGGCTGGGCAGGGTCTGGTCTAGTCATATTTTCTTTATCACCAAGGACGGAGACTTCATAGATCCTGGGCAACCACTCTAATGGTAATTTTTTTTTCTTCTTTCTAGTCAAAATTTTCCGTGTTCCAGCTTGTGCCTATTGCTTCTTGTCCTCATGCTGTGCAGCTCTTGAGAGTTGCAGTCTTACATAATGACTTGATTTTAATATCTTTGAATATTGATAAAGTGTGGCTCCTTGCATTTGCACTCTATGTTCACTTAGTTCCTTGAAAGCTTTTGAGCAGAACTGACAGGCAGATTGAACAGACAGAAGGATAGGTAAATGGCACTATTACAGGTGTTTTATTTTTGGAAAATCAAACTAAAAAATGCTAAATTTCCATTCCAAAAGATGTCTTTTAAGTCCATTTCCTAATAAAAAGATACTATATGAATTTGTATTTTGTATTAATTTTTTTACTTCTTTCAAGTGTAAAATCAGTATTAGTTTTATCAGTTTCCTAAGGTCATGTCTATACAGGATAATTAGATAGTTCCAGAGAATGTCATGAGTTCCTGAATGAGTTGTGTCTACTGCTAAACTATTGGGATAGTCCCCTGCAAGTTTTTGTCCTGAGAAAATGACTGATCTCCCAAAGAGCAGCTGGGCATGATTTGGAAGCTAGCAGAGGCCATGGCTCATTTTAAGTCAGCAGTTTTGGAAAGTAAAGAGGATTTAAATGTATAGTCCATTCCATATTGTTGCCTTACTGGGAAAGAATGGTCATTTGCCTGTTAAATTTTACTTGTAGAGACTTTGACGTCTTTTACCAGATGGAACAAAGCCAACACAATCTATATAATTTATTATATACAATACAATATTACATATTTCTGGTGAATCTCTTTTTGAGAGTCTCACAATTTTCAGTACAGAAGGAATGACTGAATTATTACTAATCTTGACACTGCTCTTAGTTTATATTTATTCCTTGTTGACTTTAGGCTATTCCATGATCATAGAATCACAGAATCACAGAATGCTTTAGGTTGGAAGGGACATTTAAAGGTCATCTAGTGCAACCCCCCTAGTTGGTCATCTAGTGCAGCAAATAATGGCAAATCATGGGAAGAAGCACTACTTCTGTGTTTCTGTTGGCATTGTTGAAGACAGCACCTTTTACTGTATTTTTAAGGAGATATGTCCTGGTATTTTACTAAGAGAACCATCTGGGTTATATCCCCCAGGAGATTTAGGCATACCTGTATGACACAGAGGTGTGACAGAGTATAGCTAACAGAGGCAACCAGGAGATGCAGCAGTCTGTGTCAATTTGGGCAGAAGGGTGCACAGAAAGCTCTATTGAGGATGGTGTTCAGCAATGGTAGTGACTTGTCACGGGGCAGCAACTAAAGCAACTTCCTCTGGTATCAGCTCAACTTGAGCTCCTGAGGGAGGATGCAGCTCTGCAGGCTGGTGGATGCAGAGGTGCCTCACTGAGACTGGGGCTGTGGGAAATGTCACCCTTGGTTGCAGGAGGTGTGTACTGGTAGAAGGTCTGTGCCACCAAGTTAAAGAGCTGCAGGAGGAGGTCTACAGACTATGTAGCATCAGATCCAAGAAAAGGAGCTTGATGAGATCTCCAAGACATTGTAGCTGCAAGAGCCTGAACTCCGGCTGTATAAAAGGAGGGGCAGGTGCTGTCACTGGTGTCAGAGACCCCATGACGGAGAAGGCTGCAAGCTTCTGACTTCTGGCATCAGACAAATGGCTCCTGCTCTGCCTGCAGATCTGTAGCTGCAGGAAAAGTTCAGTGTCCTGGTGCAGACAAGGGGCTGGGAACTGTGCCTAGAGCAGCACCAGAGCTTGCTGAGCCTGAGCCCCAGCAGCACAAGAGGCAATCTGTACACTCAAAGAGAAGAAATTCCATTTAAACATAAGAAAAATCTCTTTCATTGTGGTCAGGGTAGTCAAACACTAGAACAGGATGCCCAGGAAGTTTGTGAAGTCTGTACCTGGAGATATTTCAAAATGCACCAGAACTTGATCCTGAGCAAGCTGTTCTAATTGACCTTGCTTTGAGCAGGCGTTCATAGTGGATGATCTTCAGAGGCCCTTTCCAACCTCAGCAATTTTTTTTTTTTTTTTTTTCCACCTAGTGGAAGGTCATGAAGACATATCAAGAGGATAAATTAGTCAGCAAGGACTGATAAATTATGAGCTTCTGGTACCAAGAATAGTTCATTAAGAGGTCGTTGGGGTACATATGACCTGTGTATTGCTGTGCAGGCTTATTCATATGTGGAAAACATATAGCTGCTGGATCCAGATGGGGTTTAAGGGCTGGCCAGGGCACTTCTAGTCATGAACAAATGTGTGATTAAAAAAACATATTTGAATATTGGAAAGGAAAGCACTTGGACATTTAGGCACATCCTGATTTATCTGTAAATCAGACCTTCTTAGACCTTTCTTTACTTAGATTCCTGAATTTTCTGAAAACTGTAAGTGGCCAGGTTTGTCATCGTCTTCCATCTTCAGGCCTAACCATGCACAACCAAGAGAGGAGTGAAAAACTTCACGTCCATCTCCAAAAGCAAAAAGATATTTTTGACTGTCTTTCTTTTACATTCCTACCTTTGAGGCCATATCATTGCTGTTGCTCTGTGCCAGCAGCCCTGCATTCTTAATTTGAATATGTATGTAAAATGGATGACCCTCACCTTCCCACAGCTGTGCAACTATTATAACCTTATAACTTCAAATAATGTTTTGCAGCTGGGGCACAGAGCTGAAATAATACATGTGGTTACTTACGTCTTTATATATGGTATCCTTCAGTTCCAGTATGCGTCTGCTGTTCCTCAGCAGGGCAAATATTGACATAGAGTGTTTTGCTCCCCTTTAGCTCTTGCCCTTCCCTTTTAACCAGATGTAACAAACTCCTTCCTAAGCTAGTCTGTCTCTATTGATATGTACGTTGACACCAGTGGACTTGTGAGTGAGTAGGCCTGTCAGCAGTGGATATTTTTCTCCTCCATTGTCACTGGAATAATGACATCTCTTGCTTTATACGGTTTTGTGTCCTACAGCTTTATAATCCAGTGCAGACCTCAGTGTCTGACTGCAAGACACCGATCTGTAATTTGCCTAATAAGCCTAAACAGAGGAAATCCCTTGACTTTAGGACAGGAATGTGTCCTGTGTTCTTAGCATTCTGCAGACTAGAGAGCTAAACTGCTATCCTCCTTCATTTTTCTTTAAAGTCAGTTATTCCCCATACCTGCCTGACCAGATTCCTTTAAGCCGAAGCAAACAACATAATACATAATTATTTTACAACAGTGAGATTTTATTTGCTATTTTAAATGTTCTCCTTTTTTTTTCTTTGTTTTAAGAGAAGAATATAAACTTTCTAGAACAAAATGTGCTGAGGATGGCTTTCAGCTGCTGCATTCTTAGCTAAAGCCAAGTGCTTTGGAAGTGCAGGTATGTTTACATCTGGGTTTTATTTCTGGCCCACCTTTAATAAAGATGCAACAACGATAAAGCAAAACGCAACACAACATGATAATATATGGCACATAATAAAGAACTGCCATAAGTACACAGGGGGCTCAATTTTGCTTTCACTCTATCTCTGTGAAACTCCATTGTTCAGGACTAAACCTTTACAATTGTCAGAGTTCCTTGTGGTTCAAAAGGAGACATTTTCCAGAATAATGAGGTCACTGGTTCCCGTTTGCCATTCCACAATATTCTGTTTATTCCTAGAATCCCTGTTCTTTCAGCAATAGCTGATGCTCTCTATAGCTGTTACTCCTGGGGGAATTGAGACTTTAAACATTCATTAAAAAGTGAATTGCTATTGTTGACAAAATACAGATGGCCAAGCATGAACTACTGACACCTAGGAGTACATTTCCAGTGCAGTGCATGGTGATGTGGCCATATGAATGCTCTGGTTGCTTTTACCAAACCAGCGTGTCCTTTGTTACCAGATTGGCCCTGCTGTATGCTCGTATTCCTTTGCCTAGATATGGCACGAACTGTTAAAGTAATTTCTTTAAAAAATGAGCTGAATTTATTTCTGCTTTTGAGAGTGAGAAAAGCTATGCTCTTTCACAGCAAAACTGCTAGTGGATAGTATTCGTGCAAGGCTCAGCTCACAAAATAATTATCCCGATTCAAAGCTCTGCTTCAGGCTGCTGCAAACAGAACACTGGATGACTCCCAGAGGCTCTGTCTAAACTGTGGGGTGTGCACCATAGCCATGTCCCTGACCATGCAGGGGTGACCTGGCTTGGCCGGAAACCGGGGTGTGGGGGCGGAGGGTGGAAGGGAATTAAGTGTGGAGCCAGGGTGCAGCTGAGGCGCACAAACACACACACACACACACACACACACACACGGGGCTGTAGGAGCTGGGAAGCACGCCTGGATTTCACAGGTTAGACATAGCCATAGCTTTAAATCAGCCATGTGTTTAAATAGATTATTAAACTTGCAGCCGACAGACTTTGTCTCTGTAGACTACTGTTAGATGCTACACCAGGGTGTATCATGCAGCATTACACTTGCATAATGATACGTACTCCAGGTTAATGTGTTGTGGAAAAAGCCAAGGAAAAGCTCCAGCATTTAACATTTTCAGCTTTGGGAATACTGTGTGATAAGCTGAGACAATAAGATGAAACTTGTTGGGTTGTTTTTGTATCTTTTAAACACTTCTAGAGGTAGATATTTTGGGCAGATAGGTAAAAATTGCAGCTGTGGGTTTTTTGGGACCTGAGGTTTTTTCCGTTTTTACTTTTCCTGTTAATCTTCAATATATCTTACATTATTTTTCTTATC
>JAAGNO010023238.1:0-94660 GCA_033439905.1 Ceryle rudis | reverse complement strand
TTTTATTTTTCGCTGCTTTTCTATTCCTATATTTAAAGCCTTCTTTTTTTCCTTCCATTTTCTTTATTTAAAGTTTTGTGGTCCTCCTTTCTCCCTTGTACTCTCTTTTCTTCCTGTTGTTGTTGTCATCCTTTTGTTCATTCCCTTCATTTCTAGGTGTGGGAAATTGCAGTTTGCCATTGTTTCTCTCCAAACAGTTGTGCTATTTCCCATGCATTGTGTGTGTGTGCGCACATGTGTGCGTGTGTGTAAGAGAGAGAAGAGGAGATACTTTGAGGCTGCCAGCAAAAATCAAATTGGAGGAGACAGGAGAGCAGAGGGAGTAAGAGACTGTCTTATTGAACTTGGAGAGGAATGAGGCCCACCTGGGGCTGAACCAGCCATTGGGAAGATTAAGGAAATAAAATAATTATGGAAAGTTAGTGCTGGAATTGTGAATGGGCCTGAGAGACCTGGCTGAGGCTCAGGAACTGGGAGTGGTGGCTGCCTGAGCTGAATCAAATACTCAGTCACTCAAAAATGGAACAAGTAAGGATAGACCAGACACAATGAGAAATTGTACTTCTGTACTTTGACTTGACTTTTTTAGCCTTATGAATTGAAAGATGACATTTTTCTGAACAATGGAATTTGAAAAAAGTAAACCCAGGTCTATTTGGTGAACATTTTAAAATCACTGTGATCAAATAGCCAGAACCAAGAATGCAGTCTGTAAGGAATAGCTCCTCAAATCTCTGACCTTTCAAATCAGAGAAAGGTTCTCAGCATCGATTCAGTGAAACACAAACGGGGTCAGTGCAGTTGAAACAGACATAGCTGTGAGCTTAAGGATCCTACTTCTCCCTGTTTTTTCATAAAGAAGACATAAGGTAATCTTTTTCTAACTGAGTGGGTATAGTATGCTCCTGAAATGCAGAATCCCAAAGCTAATGTCAAAATGTAAAGAACAGGACAGTAGCTTGAAAATTCATTTGTCACATAATCGTCCAAACTACTCTAGTATATACCACAATGAGATTTTAATGCTCTATCTTTTATTTCACATCTCTTTGTTTCTATTTCTGTGAACTTTAAAAAGTTCATAGAAAAAAAAATGCACTTTAGTAAATAAAAGTATCTTCCTTTATTTAAAAAAAACCCCAAAACCAAAACAACCAAACCAGATGCTTTAGAAATTATCTAATTTATTTTCCTAATACACTTTTCATAATAGCAGATAGATTTGTTTGGCAGGATGTGTATTTTGTGATCTTAAATGAGATACGGCTAGAAGTTTAGAACCAGATCATCAGCTAGCACAAATTGTCACAGCCGTTAACTCAGTTCAAGGTCTAGCTATATGAATAATAGAAGTAGGCCAGCCTGAAAGGTGCAAAAAGCTGGAGGAGAAGGTGAAAATTAGAAGATCAGTGCAGCTTTCATTATCACCTGTGTGGATTGTGATATCATTTTGAATATATAAGTATACTGCATATGCCTTGTTTTTCATATTTACTTGTGGATATCTCACATTAGCTATTAACAGAATGACTGAACTTACAGTCTGATGCTGTGTAAGCAGATCTTCTAATCTTATGGCATATAAAAAGTTTGCAAATACAGAGTTATTTTAATTCTGCTGTTGTATAATAAATAATTTGATAAATAGATAGGATGAAACTTTCTTATGAAAGGTAAGCAAGTTCAATTGATGAGTGCAGCATTTGAGAAAGGATGGAGTAGGGTTCTGAAGGATCTGAGTAGGATTTTTTCTTTTTCCTTTGCAAAGAAAGAGGAAAAATGCATAAAAATAAAAAGATCTCTTAATCACTGTATACTACTTTTTTTTTTTTTTTCTAAGCACAACTTTCATCGCTGATATAGTAAATAAAATTGACAAGTAAATGCAATTGTGAGATGGTACAACTCATGCTACCAGTTTTTGTAGGTCCTACAGTCCTTACCAGACCACCACAGAAAGCATACTATTTTGAAATACTTGGAGGGGCCCACCAGATATTAACTTAAGAATTATTGGATGTGGGTAGAAATAGGCTGAAGGCATTTCCTGCTGTGAACGACACTTGGAAGTTCTCCTTTTGCAGTACTGCAGAAAACAACGGCAGAATTTATGCTGCATTCATAGACACAGATTTCCCCAGACACTTCAGAAATGCTGTCAATTTAAAACTGCTCTTCAGTGAGGGCTTCATGTATTGTTTTTATTGGCCGTATAACAATAATTCAAGTGTGAATGTAAAATGAATCTTATTTACTTGCTGGTGGAAGTGTGGATATTGTGGGATATTGGAGTGAATTTTTTTGTATTTAATTTCTCTTCTGGTGGAGGTGAAATGAGCCTTCTAAATGGTAGCTGCTAGAAACACAATCAGGAGTAGGGCACTGCTTACCCTAGATCCCAGGCAAGTCTCCATGTCTCTCTGACCTGACTCAAGACCAGATGCTATTAAACCTATACATTCTCTTTCTCTGATGTATTCTGCTTAATAAATCTTGTCAAACACTTCTATACCCAGGAGGTGCAATATGAAAATCCTGGTTTATATATTTGGGAAGTGCTTTCTCTCTAGTGTTGTATGTTTGCGGATGACTCCATACCACTGAATGTGAGTCCAGATTCTATTTTTACTTACTGTATTACCTTTGATGCATATTGGCCCATAGCCTCTGAAGAGAGTTTGGTACTATGCTATACTAACAGCCTTTGCACTGTGCTAGACTCTGAGACAGAAAAATATTAAGGCTTTCTCTACCTTTGTGTAAGCCCAGGCAATGGCAGGCGAACATGACCTGGGTGCCTACTTTCCTTTTCTCTCTCTCAGTAGAAGCTGGAGTTGGCTCATGGCAATGGACAGTGAGCAGAGGTTTCAGTGGAAAACAATAGCAAGCAGCTGCTATAATTGAGGTAGCATGAAGGTTAGTGTGCTGACTGCTCAAGGAGGAGCAGATTAATTGATCATGGAATGAGGAAGATGTTTTGAATTCTTCTCCCTTTTCTTGGTTGTCCTAGGGAAAAGGTTGCTGTGAGATGCCCCTCACACAGGGCCACACTAGTGGGACAGGCTTTGCCCTCTGAGTAACTATTCATGTTTTCCTGTAAGGGCACTAAAGTGGTTGTTAGAAAGCTTGTGAATGTTTGGATCTGAATATATTTAAGACTGAAAATTGTGCTCCATTCTTGTGAAATGCTGCTGAGAAGTGCTGTTACATGTTTTATTAATTATGCTATCCCTGAATTTAAAATAAATGGTGTAGACTTCTAAATGATATTTCTTTATCATCATAAAATATGGACTCAACTAGGTTTGTGAGTGAATGGGTACTGTATGGCTGGCTGGCTGCAGAAAAAAGGCTTGGAAAAAAATCTTGAAGATTGATTTAAAGATGTAGCAATTGCTTGAAAAAACAGCAATAAGTCAGTCCTCAAGCCCTTCTTCTGTTTGAAGACTGAGGAAAGGAGAGATTTCCCTCCTTCTGTATGTCCAAACATTATTCATGTACACGAGATAAGAAATTATACCTCATATCTTTTATTTAACTATAGCTAAGAACGAAACTTCACCTGGTTTATGTTAATGAGAGTTGTGTACTGGATTTGGCAGAATCCTGATCTATCCCCACTAGAGTACAAAGCTCCCATAAAGATGGACTCACTTTTTCACTAAGCCTAAGAAATATATGAATACTTTATTAATATTTAATTATTCTGTGGATACAAGGAATAAGGTGCTTAGCACATAATTCAAGCTGGGTATATTACTGATTTTTTATGTGCCATCTAATTCATTTGCACAGGAAAATCAAACCCACTTTCACTAGTCTGTATCAATTTGCATCACACTAAGCAGAGGGAGAAAGCAATTGGTAACGTTAGTACTACTTCTAAGGAGTAGTTAGAATTTACTTGACTTTAGGGATTAGCATGGATTTAGATTTGGTTGCTCCTAAAGCTGGTAATAAAAGATCCTTTCTTTTTGAAATTATAGGGAGAAAAATGTAATTCCTAAGCTCTATCATAACATTGGAAAAAAAATATTCATGATTAAGTAATGAATATCAACAGCTTTTGTAGAAGCTGTATTGATTCTAACCAAATGGGGAAAAGCTTCTTTGATTAGACAGGTAAAATGGAGTATTACATTTGCAGGAGAAGAGGGGAAGCAGAGTTTGATTGACTGACAATAGGCAAATTTAACTTCTGTCTCTGGTTGTAAGTAGGACGTAATAACTCTTTAAGTTATGGAGTAGAGCAGCTGGAGAATATTTCACTGGAAGCTGTTCTAACCAGTGGCTGGAATAGGCTGCACGGGGCCCTTATCTGGCCCAAATCTCAAGGTGTAATCAAGCCCACTCAATAAAATGTTCAGATGTATTGCAGTTAGCCTAAGTAAAAACCCCGCTAGAAGAGCAAAATATTTCCACTGGTTTGGGGAGTTTTCTTATCAGGACCTTCCAGAGCCTCAAGTCGGGCCTACTGTATTAGTCGAAAATGTAGGAGGGAACGCAGTCTGATGTGCTGGATATTTTTAGAGTTAGTGAACTGACATATGTTTATACTTACTACTGATAATCTTCCTTTGGAAAACCCATCTAACTTCTTAACTGTACAAAATTGGCATCCTATATGACCTAAATTGGATTTGAAAATGGCATTTGGATAAAAAAATAATTAAAAAATACATCCTACTGTTTATATATGATCACTTTATTATATTTGATAAGAATGAAAAGCTGAAGGAATTTGACAGTCCCAGAGTCTGGCATGTAAAATGAAATTCCTGAATGTAAACTAGACAGATTAAGCTATCCTTTAAAAGACCCTTGATGGAGAAAAGGATATATTTAAAATCCAGTAAACTTCAGACCTCCTTCAAATGGCTTAAAATGAGGTCCAGAATGCTTGCTAAGTAGGAACTCTACTGGTTTTGATTTAACAAAAAAAAATTGTATAGTCTAATTTGAAAAAATCCTGTCACTGTATTCACCTTGCAGATATAAATACGAAACCATATGGAGAAGCATATTTTCACAAAAGTATTCCAATTCAAGATGAATTAACTGTATGCTCTAGTTAGTGATCAGACAACAGCAAATGGCTTTAATTTCTCTACAATTATTAAAGAAAATAATTTCAACCTATGTATGATTTCTAAGCAATGCATAGAAAGAAATGTTCTTTTGGTAGAAATTCTAAATGGATGTCTTAATAATATTTTATAAGGCAAGGCAGAGGTGTCATGAGTAGGGATGAGGTATTTCTATGTTACTAAGTTGCATATATGATTGGCTGAGCTGGTAAAAAAGCACAAAAGAGCCTTTGTTATACTCTCAGTAGAGCTATTTATACATTGTGACTTACTGTGTCCAAGGACTGCTTCCTGCTTCCATTAAAAAGTAGCCCCTCCAAATAAAATAAAAGCCATAAACCTTGACATTACTCAAGTCCTGTCTATTGAAATAACAACCAAAAAAATCACACATGATTTTGTATTGCCTATATAGAATATGCTCTCTTGAGTTTACTTAAATACAGTTCCAGATGAAGCGTACTGTGAAAGTGATGCCTTTCATACCCAAAGAAGCAGAAAGACATTTTGCTTTAAAAATAGTGATGGTCCAAGCAATCAGGTGCATCTGCATGGTATAGCTGAAGCTGGGGAGGACTGCAGCAGTTCTGGTCATTGTATAGACTGGAGGCTTTCTAGGCAGCAATTATTCTTTTTGGTCTTGTCAGGGGAAGAGCTCACAGAGGCTTCAGTCTTCGTAAGGTATTAATTCAATAATACAATATTAACAATATGTATCTCTGCACATCTTCTGTCCTTGTTCCCCACGCTCATGGTCATCCACTCCAGCTTAGATAGGTGGTGCAAATTAAAGCAGCAGTCCTCACACTGCTCAAAAACTGTGCAACCAATATTTGCTGCCTAATGCTTGTTCTGTCAGAGCAGCAGTGTCAGACCACTTGCATTTTCTCCACAGCCTCTTCAATACCTTTTTGTCTCTGACATGTGACAGTTTTTCAGTGTGTCCAGCAAGGTACCTGGTAAAATGGGCTTGTGCTAGTGGAAGTGGGAAACTGTGTCCCATGTGGTCAAATTCAGTTCAGCTGAGGCTAAGTTGCATCATCTTCTACTGAGCCTGGGACATGGCAGGATGCATTGTCCCCTTTCTCTTTATGTTGCAGCTGTAATGCATTGACCCTATTAAGTGGATATGTAGGACTATGGAGGAAGAAGCATTGCACTGTGCTGTGAAATGTGTCCTTACTTGCAGGGGCATACAAAGGAGGAGCCAGTGCCTGAGTCCCACTGACTGCTCAGACTTCACAGGTCTATCTGTTTTTATTTAACCTTGACCTGCGTGGCTAGGAGCTATATTGCTGGCTGCACTAGCTAAGCTTTACCTTCTAGAAGAGGGGACCTCTCACTTACGTCTTCATCTGGACATGAGGATCAGGCTACACATTGTTCTGTCTGCACACCCAGGGCCAGCTACAGATGCTCCAAGGTTAATTCATTGTCATCATCTCTTCTGTAGCTGCTGCAACATAGCGGTTCTTTCCCCCGTATCATCTATACGTGCTCATTAATGAGTTTCATTTTTATATAGTGATATTTTTAAAGATAATATGCCATGTTTCCTACAGCCTTTACGTAGATGAAAAAAAGAAAAAAAAAAAAGGAAGAAAAGAAAAAGGAAAAAAGGAAAAAAGAAAAAGAGAAGAAAAAAAAAGAAAAGAAAAATGGAAAGAGAAGAGAAAAGAAGAGAAAAAAAAAGAAAAAAAAAAGAAAAGAAAGAAGAGAAGAAAAAATAAATTAATGAGATAAAATTTCCATTCTTCCCATTTTGGGAGCATACATAACTTTTTGTAGCCTTATTACGCGGGGCAATAACATTACTCCAGAAGGATATGAGAGAAATGTCATCCCTGCACACAGACTAGAGTTCAGTATAAGTACAAGTAAGAATTCCTAAAATGATAAATTTTAGAATTTTTCTCTGAAAATTTTCAGAATAGTGTAAAAATCTTTAATAAGAAGCCAACTAACTTTTAATGTGGCTTTTGTTATCAGGAGGGAAGAAATCTCGCTGTCCTACAGTTCCCAGTCCTCTCGCTCATACTGGGATGTTTTAACTTTAGTATAAGCAATGTATATCTCTGTATATCACACACACAAAAAAATTGCTACCTCAGCTATCCTTCTGACTGTTTGGGGATTTTTCCCAATACACTCAAATGCGGCCTTTGATTTTTCTTTCTACTATCATTCCATAGTGTGCCAGAGGGGACTGATTCATTGTTTCCTTGTCAGGAATAATCTTAGTAGGTGACAGGTATTGATGTGAATGGGAATGAAGTGAGAAGTGGAACTATTTAACTGCATCTAAACCAACCCATGTGTACGTACAAGGACATATGCCTCTCTGTCCCCAGAGCACCCTCAAATCTCTAATTTAAAATGTGTTAATAACATTTCTGGACTGATTATGTTCTAATTTGTACTATTTTCATTTAAAACTAAAACAAATCAGAATTTAGCACAATCTCTGAAGAGCCTTGATTCCTTTAAACACATTTCTGCACCAAGGAAAACGGACTCCATTTAGCCTAAACATTCTGTCATTTACATTGAAATGCCCCACAGATATTTAATTAAGAAAAGGGAAAAATGTTGCTTATTTTTACATTATGTGGTTTTTAATAACAGATTCTAACACTGTTCCCATGCTTTAATTTTTCTCTCAATATTATTCACAGATATTTTCACCCATTTCAGGAGCAGCGTGACATACACACAGACACTTAGTTCAAGTGAGCAATATTGTTTTCAATGGTTCTGTCAAGTCTTAATTAAACTAGATAAACTCTGTGTAACTTTTCTGGGCAGGCTGTTAGGAATAATTCAAGGAGTTCTCTATATAGATCCACTACTTTTGCACTCAAACTTTATAAATATTCTGTAGCAGGTTTTTATGCAAAATCCTGAAGCTTGTGATTATTTTTTCCTTGTGTCAGGGTGAGCTCCCAGTAATGTGAATGGAAGTTCAACTTCAGTAATGATAGAGTAATAAAAACTGGATCCGGATCTCAGGATTTGGCACATGGACACTAGATCTATTAAGTCATCTTGTCCATACTCCTGCCAATGCAGAATTGTTCCCTTCAGCATAATCTCCAGTGCCTTATTCAGTCCAATTTTAAATTACTTGGGTGAAGTGGTTTCCATTACTTCACTTGGTTGAAGTATTACTTATTCCACAGACTAATATAATGCTTTTCAAGCTGCTTCATTCTCATGGATCACTTCCCAATCCCAACATTTCCCCCAGACGAACGAGTATGAGTAAGGGTAAGGAAAATGTGTGTAGAGTATAAAGGCCAGAAGGGAAAAGTGGCACGAAGTCCTTCCCATCACTCCATTTTTTTTTTTATGTCTTTCTCCCTTGCTTCATATTTCTGAAGTCTGCCTCTTCACTCTTGCCAGTGAAACTTGGAGCAAACTCCCTGAGAAACAGATCCAGTGTGAATTTTTCCCCATTTTTCTGAATGCGAATCATTCCGAAACAGTCTGTGAGGTTCCCCCCCCCTTCTCTGTTATATCCTATTATTATTACTTTCCTCTGTATTTTATTTAATTTTAGTAAGGCACCAACTTACTTTTACCACTTATTGCTGACTCTTCATTATTCACTGTATGTCACATAACTCTGAAGGTATTATCCTGATTAGAAGGATTTTTTCGTAGAGGATCCATGGACTATATTTTTTGCAGGTGAATACGGGTGTGCGTAATAAAAATGACATTTTACAAATTATCAAGAATGCTAAACCCAATTGTAACAGTAGACAAGTTTGATGAAAAAGTCACTGAGAAAGTGAATAAAGGTTTGTGGGCTCTGTTTTGTAGCGTATCGTATGTATACAGATAGCCAAGGCTTTAAGTTATTGTGCATGCAAAATGAGGTTGAAATATTTGGTGCTGTAACTGAAATTCCATGCTAAGATCTTTGTTTCAGTTTCTAGCTATATGCACAGTAGATGTTGCAAGAACAAAGACTGAATTTGGCATTTTATTGAGATGTAGAAATTCAACAGCAGGAAATAATCTTCCTTGAAAGAAACCCTTATTTCCGTCCTCTTTTTTTTATATATCCTTTAGTAGCTGATCACTTAAAACAGGTGCTGTAATTCATGATTAGACATTAAACATTTACGATGGATGGTGTCTGTGTTTAGAGACAACTTTATGTACCAGCGCTTGTAAGGCACTTCCTCTCAGGAATCAAGTGGAAGTAAGGTCATATAACACTCTGGCAGATTATCGATTCAAATATTACAGCTGCTTGAATTATTCATTGGAATTCAATTACTCACTTCATTTTCATATATGTAATTATTCAGAAATGAAACTTGATTACTACCAATATGTTCTTTATATAGAAGTGTTCAATAAAAGCAGTAAGAAAAGGATGCCACATGGGTACAGATATGCCTGAGTCTCATGAGCTACCAGTGATGCCCAGGTGTTTGTGCTGTGGCAGCTGTAGTGGAAACATCTGGAAGAAGTTGCCAGTCATTCAAAAGGGAGAGCATGCCAGGGAAAGCCTGGTCATGTTGGGAGAAAGTCAGGGCAGGGCCCTGAGACAATGGTAAGAAGGGGTGCCTGAGCACCAGAAAGCCTTATTGCAGCTTCATTTGACTAGTTCAGCTTCTCAAACAGAAATGAACTGCTAACAGCTCCCATCCATGTGAGCCTGCTCCATGCAGAATGATTACTGTCACAAGTATGTATTCACCTTTACTGGTTTTCAAAGCATTCCTTCTGCTGAGATATCCGTATTTGCCCTCAAATGAACTAGCATCAGTCGTTTCAGCTGTGTAGAGGGAAGGATCCCCACTCAGATCAGACCACACTGTATCGAGTGCAATTGGACCCAGATGTAGGGACATAGGTAGAGGTATTTCAGAGACCTCCATCCATAAGCACTGGCAGGATGGCATACGCAGCTGTCCTATGGGGTGGTTGCATCCATGTGGTTGTGGAGTCCTTTTCTCTGCTCAGATAAAGGCTATGTTTTCTCTGATACTTGTGCAGTGGTAAAAGGGTACCCATTTTGAGGAGCTTGTAATATTGAGAAAAAACAATCTCTTTTCTAAGGAAAAGGTGCCTATGAACTTTGAAAGGCATCTTGAAACATGTAGATTTTCATCCATTGCCTGAGAAGTGTCTGTTTACCTCAAATGTATCCTGCAGAGACGGAACTTCAGTGAGATGCTTTGATAGCTAGACACATTTTGACTGCTGGGCACAACCTCTGCTCTTTGTTGTGCCATTCTTAGCAACTAGTTCCTGCCAGCTGGTAGTGTTTGTTCAGCAGCCACAATGGACCTGCACCACCTCCTGTGGGCACAGCAGAGGCAGGGAGCCCAAGTCCTGCCAGCTGAAGCTGCATATTTGACTTCCTCCTCCAGAATATGTAGGTGAGCTGCACCTCTTTCCTGTCCTTAGGTTGGGTAGATATAGCCTATATTAATATAAAATACTAGGATAGAGAACAAAGAAAGAACTACATTCAAATGCCCTGCCTGGCATATAAATGAATATTCATAATGAACCATGCAGACAGCTAGGTATACTGAGCAAGAAAAACTCTAGTGCCAAACATCTAAGGTTTCTTTAATAGATTTTTTTTTTTCTTAAGTTGCCTATTTAAGAGAGTCTTTTACATTTTAGTCTCAATTCTGTCAGATTGGTAAATTCATTCGTGTGCTACTTAGTACAGGAGACAGACAGAACCTCCATAAACCCAACATTTTTTCAACACATAATATAAATGATTTGCTATTCTAAGAACAAAAAGCAGTGGAACAAAAATGGGATATCACCCAAGAAAAGAGTTGAGAGGCAAATAGAACCTGGAAAAGAGAGAACACAGGAAAACAAGACACAATACAGAAGGTATGTCATGTAGGAAACATTACATCCTCCTGAAGACAGATATCGTCAAACCCACTATTATCAAAACAAAAACTTCTTTGACCATAATTGGTCATAAAGACATTGGGTCCTTTTCAGGCTAGCCCTATGTTAAGATGACATCTGGATTATTCTTAACTTTTTAATCAAAACAGGTCTTGCCAGTGGTACGTTTGCTCAGAAAACTTTTATATACTGCCATTGCCTCCACCATGTTCTTCACCAGGAGTATGTGCATGGAAGGTAGGGTGAGGATTGGGGCAGCAGCCAGATTTGTCCCCATACTGCTGTACTGCCATCAAAATATGGATTGATTAAGCATGTTCTCAGAGCAAAACCCATACTGAAATCTTTTACCTGTCCAGAAGATGATCCCTGAGAACAGGCTGTAAAGCACATTCTTACTCACTACCACATTACCCAGAGTATTGCCATGACTTGGGCTCACTCTAGATGTTGGCTTTGCACTTATCTGCTCCAAAACAAGAGTGAATCAAGCCAAGGTTTCAAGGATTATTACCTCAGCTGTAGTTAAAAGCTATTCCTCTGCTGAAGGAACACAGTAGGGCCTTAGGTTCCCATGATAACAGCTGTTGACTGACAACTTATAGCACAAGCAGAGACACTGGCAGGTTTTCTTTGAAAACTAATACAAAAAATACAATATGTTTTTCATCTGATCAGGTATATGGAGGTTACTACTTTATTTTGCTAGTTTTTGTGCTTTTTTCTATATACTTCCTGTGAGTACAGAAAATATAAGCCAGACCCTCTTTCAAGAATATACTTTAGAAGCTTTTAAGAAAAAACAAACAAATAAACAAACAAACAAAAAACCAAACCCACTAATAATACTTCACAAATGTTTTCATACTAGGGTCTGGAGTGCTGTAAAATCACTATGCAGAGCTCTGGCTGGAGGCCCACAACTGAGCCATATACTGCAAAGGAGCTGAAGAGTATCTTTGCTTTGTAGGTGGTAGAGTGCCTTCACAAAGTCCTGGAGTACTTTGCAGCAGCCTTTGCAGCTTAAGATCCAGAGTGTAGAAAAGATGGCAGAAAGTGGTAGCAGACAAAAGCCATTTTTGAACTCTGTGCAAGTCTGTTGGGGCTGAAAGGTCTTTGAGTTCTTCTCACTGAGGGAAAATTAGACCTCCTTGGATCAATAATATGCAAGTCATCCTCACCTCGATGTGTTCTCCAGAACCTTCAGATGTGGACTTTGAGAAAGCTTTTTAAACATCCAATTTGAGATGATAGAGAATTTAAGTGACTATTAAAAGTTGTAAAGGTGATATAATGCATTTGTTTTACTTGCCTGAAAGGAACAGTGTAGTTTAGTGAAGCATTTGCTTTCACCAAAGCCCACCTATGTTGCCAGTGGCTGCTGTGCTTGCGGCTTGCAGTGGAGGATGCTGTGCTTAGAGGTTTGGAGAACAAACCGGAACCTTTGTTTCCTTACAATTAGGGAAAAGAAAACAAGGCAGAAGGAGGAATGCTGAGCAGCTGCCTGAAAGCTGCTTTGTTTCAACTTCATTATGACAAAATCTTTGAATGGGTTTTTGATAAAATTTTAATACATTGGAAGAACTCACAGAGCTCTAGCTGTAGTAAGCAGTTTTATTTAGATTTTATGCTGTCTGTTGACTAGAGATAGTGGTCTAAATTCTATGAAGCAGATGCTGTCCTCTTTGAAACAGGACACTGAAATCTGATATAGTACCTAATAGTGGAATTAACAGTGAATATGATAAAGCAAATGCACGGTTGTCAAACTCCACTTATCACCTATTTCATCATATGGAGACCAAAGAAATCATGACTGTACAACATACTGGCAGCATGAGAATCTGTCTCATTAAACATCATGCTATTGCTGTCAGTTGGGAGAGCAGTTACTCGGTTTGGTGCTCTCCACTGAATATCCAGGATCATTTGAAGTTGGTGGAAATGCGAGTGCTTTGTAGTGTTCTGCTTTTTACATTGTAGGGTTCTGAAACCTTAAAAACAGATGTCTGAAATAGTTTATTGTGCTTTTCCTCAAATATTATACATCACTGCTATATGCGGAGCACAAAGGATTACCTCAACAGCATTGTGTAGGTCTTTGTCTTTAGTTTATGATCTCTGTGATCTATCGCATGTAAACCTTTTTACGGGACTGGGAAGGGATGGTAGCCTGAGTAAAATTAAACACTGTGCAATGCAAAACTTTTAGGGCTCTCCTGTTCTGTAAATGGACACACTGAAGACTCAAAATAGAAAACCTTTGGAAATAAACATTTTCCTCAAGTAATTTTGACCCAGAGCAGTATTTTACACTAGACTACAGATGTTGGTTTTGGTGACGTTAATAACAGGACTAATTTTCCCAAGGGATGGAGGAAGTGTTCTCTCCATTCCCTCCGATTTTGAAATTTCAATGGGGAAGGCTTAGCTATTTTTATATTTTCTTCTCCCAATTCCTGCATCACTTTCTTCTGTGAAAGACAGTAGAAGTTAGGGTCAAGTACCAGTGTGGCTACAATCCAAAGAGCAAGAGGTGCTTCTGAGAGAAATGAGTGACATAATGTTTTCTTCAGGCATCTGTACCATTATTGAGTATAGTACATTCTTGTCTTCATGCGTAATGAATCATGGCAGCAGTAAACCCTTATAGTAAATGAAGAAGCATGCCATTTCCCTACAGGAAAATGCTAATTCAATATATCTAACTTACAGCTTGGTGCAATGGTTAGATCACTGGAGATTTTCAAAGTATTGTACTAACATGGAGCCAATCGGTGTATAAGCCAGGATGTGAATGCTTACATTTAAACCCACTGAATGGCAGGATGTGATGGGAATTGGGTGCTAAGGACAAGACTCTCAAAGATACAAGATATCTGAATACATGATACATGCACAGCTGAAAATTCTAGTAAAGGAGCCACACAGAGTTATTTGAAAGCATCGGAGAGCAGAAGTCCATGCACTCATTCCCTTGGTTTGCCCTTTCCCAGGAGTTTATCAGTAGCTGGGGAGTGATTCAGCTCATTGGTTGTCTGCTCTCATCTGATGTTTTCACGTCTTTAAATGAAGAGATAGGAATGTGTAGAATTTTCATAGCTTGTCACTTTGCTAGAAGATGGAATACATAAATTCAAGGTTTTACAGATTGGGAAAGGGTTCTGTAGTTTGAAAGTCATATAGTCATTGAACTATATATAAAATAAAGCACTTCCTCTCACAATAAGGCTTTTTAAGAAGATGCCCTTGGATTTGTGCCTTGTGAGGAGTTCAGTCTTGTGCCAAATTATGTGTTGTAGAAAGCAATCCTGAGTTGAAGTGACTTGAGGTGAGGTGCAGGTACAAACAGATGCTGCATGGCTCAGCCATGTTAAGATGGTGGCATTTTGGGAAAGGCACAATTAACAAAACTTCAGGATTTTTCCCTCTTTAACTTGTCCATACCTTAGCTCTTCTTAAATCCAACACAATGTATCATAGGCTACATTCAGCAAAAGATTAGGGGATTTCTTGTATGGAACTGAGCCATGTGAAACGTGGCGATTGGCTCTTCCTTAGTGCCATCTAACCCTAGAACTACCTAAGTTCAGGTAGCCTCTCACAGCAGACTTGAATTTTCCTATTGGCTAGAATTTTAGCTGTCTGTATTGCTGCACCTGCCTAACTCTGAGCAGGTGGATATTCACCTTCCTCCAGGGCTTCATGGGAAGTATCAAATAATACATTCCTCTCTCATCATTTCTGAAAGGCAGGCCTGCATATAGGAAGTTACAGCTTAGAGCGCTTTCCCATGGGGAAGCACCTACATACTGTACTCACCTCACCTGAAGGGGTTTATTGCGGCCCACCACATTGTAGAGTCAGCTGGATGGGAATACTTGCCCTTGTCTTGTCGTTGTCCTTTTCTACTAAGAGCCGTGGAAGAAGTTATAAGCAACATTGCAAGCCTCACTAGAATAAGGCTGCTATTTGCCTCAATATATCTTCTTTTTCTATCTGAAAACTTTGTCTGGAGCAATCCAGGAATTCCAGACATGCATTTTGCCTGTGTATATCAGATCTACTCCACATGCACAAATCAGCTGTCCAGGGCAAATACAATGAGTTCAAAGCTTCTTGGATGCATCTGGCCTGCTCTGCACGTGGCATACACATTTCTTTCATGGAAGAGGACTCATGTATATGTAGTAAATGTGTGAGTATATGCAAATACTTTTGTCTGGGTTAAGCAACTTTATGTTCCAGGCTCATGATCCCACACGCCCAAAACTGTGACTGCCACCAAAGCCCCAGAGAGAGTGAAAGGGCTCCTGTCGGTGTGTTACTTTGTGGCCAGTCCTGGGAGAACTGTACGCACAGTGCCTTTCCTGTGCTTTTCTAAAGAGCCCAGTGCCCACGCTGGATCTAGCCCTAGAAGACCACCTGCACTTTCAGGTACTTTTTAGTTGAAAAGCTAGTCTCAATCCCTTTACAAGCTCTGATGAAATGCCAAATTTTGTAAAGACCTAAGGCAAAATGGTTTGACTTGCACTTCTACCAATAATGAGAGCTGCAGTCCATTGCGTGGAATCTCTAGAAGATCACGCTGGCATTATTTAGGTGCTTTAATGGGAATTAGGTTTCAAATTTTAGACATCAGGAGTTTAATGCGGTGGTCACAGTTTGTGTGCATATTGCAGACCTCGTGGGTAAAACGTTGAATGGAAATTCTTTTTTATCCCCTAGTTGTCTTAAAAATCATGTTTCATTAGAGCAGTGCAAAATGTTCACAATGAAACACCAGACCACACAAAAGTCACCTGGTGTGGAGTTTTGTTACAAACTAGTAACGCAAACCATATTTATCAAAAGATTTGCTTAGTGTTGTGGAACTCCTGAATGACCTGAACTCAATTTTAAGCATATATAGTGTGTGGCTTTGGATCAGAATCACGCAAAATTCATAGCTTTGCATGTTTTTGATGTGAGGTGTGAATAAACACCAGGTGAAGCACAGCAATTTCAATTGAGTTTCAATTTGATCAGGATCTGATCCTCACCTGGTGTTAAATAGGTATAGCTCCACTGAAGTCAGTATTTTGCTCTCTGGTGGAGCTACACCAATTTACTCTAGCTGAGGAGCTATTTGAAATTTTCAGTTTGCTTGAATCTGAAAGTCAATGTCTAACTCAGTGGGTGTGAAACTATTTGGATCAAAATGAAAGAAAATGCTTGAACAAATGCTTGTGAAGTAAAACTAGTTCTGTATTTTGCAGCTGTAAGGTCACAGCCCTGAAATACATATTCCTAATGATATAACCATAAGTTAAAAATCCATCATTACTTTTTTTTTGCTAACCAGTAAAATGACTTTTGCTAAATCTACCTTGTGATATAAGTTTAAAAGGAAAAAAGGTATTTCTACATAAATCCTATAATAATCCCAAATCACACAAGTTTTGGAGAGAAAACTCCAAGAAAACTCATGACCTTGAATGCAAAGGAATGCCTAAGAAACCTGTGTTTTGGTTTTGTACTTACACTTTTAATATATAACTGTAAAGCCAGCAAAGGCTTGCAAGTACTACACAGGACTGCAAAGCTAATCCTAAAAATAACCACTTTCCAGAAAACTGGAAAGTGACATCTTTAAGTCACATTTCAATTCTGCTTCCTTTTTTTATTGTTTCCTTTCCAAAGATTCCATCAATTCAGACAACAGCTTTCCATTGACTTGCTCGTTTTCCTGAATATGCTAAGTAAAGAGAAAATAGAGAACTGGTAATACAACAGGCTCTATCTCTCAAATGCTGCTGCTGTTTTCCACAGAAAGAGAAGGGTGACATTGCACATCTGTTAACACTGACTTCACTGGATGCCTCCATACTCATAAGCCAGGGCAATGTTCCCAGGGGCTGGGATTTGATCAGCTCTACTGTTAAACTGCTGCAGCTACCACAACGTGGTTTTAGGCCCTTAGCACTGCAAGGCAATTTCTGGGCACGGTACGAGAATCAGCACACACGAGTGACCATTTCCCAGGTGTATGTTGCATGCAGCTCTGTGCTTGCAGGGTGACAGAATTTACTAATATGGTCATGGTCATGGACATTGACATGCCAGTTGTTTACAGCAGCCAGGATTGTTTTGGCGTGCTTAAATTACTAGTGTAGATAGAGCCATTGTGTCTCATTCTTGGCCTCCTGGCCATCTTACGCATTTACCTTTTTTTCTCTTCTTTCAGATTGTTATGTTTGCTGTAGGATTGCTGTATGTTTGTTGCACTTGTTAGTAAGAAAGATATTATGTTGTACTTAAATCTTTTGGAGTTTGCCAAAAGGATAAAAAAAAACAAAGCAAACCCTTTTCAAGAGACTAGCATTTTTTGCTTTTTGGACAGATTAATTCAGGATACTGAATACAGGTGCTTTTACAGTATGCTATAAAAGAAAAAATGAAGGTGGATATCTAGTGCAAGAAGAATTGTCTTGGCAAATGTGTTAGAACTAAGAAAGGATGATGAGGAAATCTACTTTTCTGAGTGGAACAAGTGAAAACTCTGTTAGGACTGACACTGGTAAAACACTATAGCTGCTCTCTCACTTTGTCAATATTTACATTTCTTTTCCCTTTTAAGGAAAAAGTGTTTAAGGTCTTATGTGCTGAATCTTTAACAATTTCTTATGTCATTGCTTTTGCTTATTAATAAGAAATAAGAGGAAGAACGTATACAAGTATCAAAGCTTTTATGGGAAGTGTGGAAATAAATACCAAAAGTTTCCCACAAATTCTGAAATCTGAACCATGTCTTGGCTTTACAAATGACTTGTGGAGAATGATTTTCTTTTTCTAAAATAAACAACTGACAACATTTACCAAAACCATACTGTTTTATGGCAAATGAAGAGGGGGATGGGGAGGTGAGTGGGAGCATTTCACTAGAATGACTTTCCATAAGTGTATTCCATTTAGTCATTTTTCATTGGAAAAATAATAGTCAGCTCTCTCCAAAGAACTCTTCCATTACAAAATTGAGAAGGTCTTGTCACAGACACCGCCTGTCCAGTAAGAAGCATCTTCTAAACTAAGTGCAGAGTTGAGATGATGATGAGCTAGGACAGCAGCTTTGTGTGGGATCATTTCCAGGTGTAGAACTGCTTCTATTTTGCCCCTATCCGAGAACATATTAGGAGAAAGTATCAAGCTCCCATTTCTCCCTGTTTACTAATCCTGTTCATCCCTGGCCACACTTCTGTTAAATGTCATGATTGTTAAGCTGTAGTAAGTTAGATAAATAGGTCTGAATGTTTTAAGTTTGAGAAAGAAATCTGTTGTAAGGCTGGGAAGTCTCAAACTCATCTCTTTTCCCTGGAGTGAGTGAATGAGGGAGAGCTGGATCCTGTAGAGAGGAGTGGAATTAACGAGCGGGCTTTACAGCGAGAAGAGTGTCAGGGGGAATCCGCAAGACACCCCTATAGAACAAAAACCATTGGAGAGATGGGATGATCCAGTGGTTGACGAAAGGGTCATGCTGAGAGCTGGGAGATCTATGGCAGCCCAAGGTAGTTCTTGAAAGGTTGGCTGCTTGCCTGTCTGCCGGTTTGGGGTGAGGTTTGAGCCCCAGACCTGTCAAATTCTGTGTGCAGCTCTGTGCTGTTTTGTGGGTTGGGACTTGGAGTTCTGACTCAACGCCAAGGGCTTGTATGTTCTGCGCCTACTGAAATATTTGGGGTATTGTCAGGCCCTGTAAACTTATTCTCAGGGTGTGTTCATACGGAGCTATTCTTCCTAGCATTCCTTACAAAAATACCATTTTAAGAGGTGTTGTGAAAAAGATCACCAGCTGAAAAGTTAATTTCCTGCACAAATGGATGACGCCTGCAAGGTAAAGTAAATGTATTTAGAAAAATCAGCTATCTGAATCAGTCTATTTCAAACAGAGTTTACTTTTGTCAATAAGGCAGAATCTTGTGAATCTACACACTTCATAATTTGCACATGAGGTTAGCAGGTTTTCCTCCACTTTTTGGCAATGATTTAATAGCAGGGAGCTGTAGCAAGGGCTCATATTACTAGGATTATATTAAATTACACAATATACTGCAGCATATTTATAGAAGAACCTTATTAATTTGCATTTGTATGAACCTACCCACTGTAAATTCCCACCTTTTTTTTTTTTTTTTTCTTATGTCACGGCAAGGAACACCTTTCAACCCAGCATCCTGAACAAGTAGTGAAGTGGTGTGATAGTGGAAGTGGGGAAGGGACCAGACGTGAGAAATCTTCCTTTTAGATCCAGCTGAGGACACCATTTTCCTCCATGCTGTTGGATTAGTAGTCAGGAGACCTGTATTCTGCTCCTGAATCAGGAAATGATTTGCTGTGTGACTAAGTAACACTTAACCTTCTTACTCAGTTCTGCAGCAGTCTGTGAAATGACGATAAGACTTCGATGCCTTTGATATCCTTTGCTTTAAGATCTTGTATACAGTTTGTATGAGGTAGAATTATTTGCTCTTCAAATGCATCCGATGATTGCTCACAGAACAGTTTGATTGGAATCCCTGAAATTTGGAGTGGCTTAAAATACCTTCACAGAGGGTGTGAGAGGAATGAGAGTTTGGTTCTCGTATCTGAAAAATTGTCTACATGGAATTTGAGACCAAATCCAAGTTACGTTGTATAGAAAGCAGTTGTCTTTAGTTAAAACAAAGTGGTTCTTGAATGCAGTCAGTTGGGAAGCATTCTTGTTCATGTGGACAATGATTAAGAATAGGAAAGAACAGAACATGGCCATGTATTATACTCCCTAATTTTGATGACAAGATGATATTTATTCAATCTAAAAAGGTGTTTCTGGCTAATTACATGATTAAAAATTTGGCTTGGCATTTTCTGAGCTTGTACAGCAAACATGACCTTGCATTTTATAGGATTTTAAATAGGATTACTATGAAGTAGAGAGCAACTAATTAAAAGATGGCAGGTTTCCAGTTTCCAGTTGATGACCTGCTGCCGCTTGTTGCTGTCCCCAGAGTGAGCTGAGCAATACGATCCTCCACTCTGGGATGTACAGAATGTTCTGTGGTAGTTCGAGTCAGGCGCTCTATGGAAACTTAGCAGGATCTTGCATCCTCAGTGTTTTTCATGTGCTCTAGCTGGGGAAAACTGCCAGAAAGCCAAATCAAACATTTTTATGGGCTTCCTCAGGCCCTACCTCCACATGCTGTTGAAAAATTAAAGTACACAATCATGGGTGGGTCTGTTGAAGCAAGCAGGCACTATTATTCCAGGTTTTCAAGGTTGTTTTTCAGTCTGCGGATCTGGTCAATTAAGAAATAGCACATCTAAACTCTTCTCTGAAATTTCTCATGAAAAACCCCAGCCCAGAAATACTTTCCAAATACTGCTTAGCAACTGCAGCAAGAAATCAGAGAAGGCAGAGATTTTGCTAGAAGCATGAGTATCACAGAAACTAGTTTTACTGATGAAACGGAGTTCCAGATTAAAAGATCCCTTAGCACCTCCATTCCCCATTTCACTCCCACTATTTGAATTTGTAAAATACTTAGAAGAAAATCTTGTAAGAATTTTTTTAGTCATTATGGCTAGGTAGGAATTGAACTCCTAGAACTGAAGTGTCAGCTGTGGTAGCTTGGAGTTCAGTGCAGGCTAGACACCTGAATATTTGGCCAAATTTTCAGATTAAGTTTTCAGTCTGCACTTTGCTCTGCTAAGGCTCTATGTTCATCACCACTTGACCAGCTAGTTGCAGCTTGTGCACGCATCCTCAAGCAAGTTTTAAATCGTACTTCTTGGCTGCCATGTAGACGTGTCTTTAACCCCTGCAGAGCAATGCCAGACAGTAAGCTTCTTTTCTGATGCAATTTAATTGCATTCTTTCCGCACCCTCATCTTTGATCTAGAAAGATCATCCTGGCTGGATAGGAGATAGGAAGTTAGTTCAGGCTGTATATTTAGTTCATGTTATAAGAATTAGTCTTAAACCTTTCAAGACATGTGCATACCTCTGAGCAATTAAAGAGATTTTATTTCCATACCCTTCTAAGAGATTAAACAGTAGGTGCCAATTGTGCCAAAATGTTTTTCTAGTACAAACTCTGCAAGAGCCAAAAAATACAAGACATCTTCAGCCAGAGGCATTGCCAAGTGCAGGCATTCAAAATAAAGCTGTAATGTGATTGAGTTGCATGGCACTGTTTAATCTGAGGACAAATTTGTAGAATTTCCTGGCTAAAAGCCCTGAGCTACATAGTTCTGCATGACATGAATCTTTGACATTGCTCCGTGATGGGATTTAAAACCCTACTATTCTGGGGATGAATGAGGAGGAGGGATTGCTTTTTTAGGTACCGTTTGTACCTAAATATTACATAGCTCCACAGTGTTTATGATGAAACTGTCTTATACCATGCTTCTTTTTTGACTTGTGAGTGCTAGGCATCCCTAAATTACTGCATAATTGTAATTCACTTGCATATATTACTTCAAGAAGAAGCTCCGAATTCTTAAAATATGTATAGGAGACAGTCAGAGAGGGGAATAAAGTGATTTGGTTTTGTTTCTGCATTGGTAGGAGGGGAAGTGGTCCAGTCTTGTTCTACAAGTCAGTCTCCCTAAGATTTGCTTTATACTATGGGCTGAGTTCTGCCCACATCAATGCTTTAGAGCCCTCAGTTCGCAACTACCTAGAGGCTCCTGGAACTGTTAAAGCCTCATTTTGTTCCTTCAAAGTGGAAAAAGGAACCTGGCCCAAATTAAGCTAGGAGTGCTGTTCCCAAGGCATACCAAGCTTTATGGGACTTAAAGCACAGTATTTCAAACTCTTAATTCTGAAGTATAGGGGAAGGCAATCACCACTATATTATGCTTCTTTTCTAAACAATCCAGTATGTTTTCTTTTTGTGTAAATGTGATGCAGCTGGTTCCAGTACCATATTTACAGTAAATACCCTTTTTAGTAAACTAAAGGCTTATTGAGGCAGTGCAGTAATAATGTGTTAAAGGATGTAATCCACTTCTTGAATAGTTACTAAGCATGGGGTTTTTTTTGTTTGTTTGTTTGTTGGGGTTTTTTTAATGAATGAATGATCTGAGCATGTAGCACAAAATATTAGCAATGCACAAGATCAGAAATAAGCCAATGTTTGTATTTTTAATCCACTGCTTATGAAAGAATTGTAGGTTGTGAAGGAACCCTGAGTTTGCTTGAATTTAGTGAAGTAAGATCTAAGGGCTTTTCTGTGATGAATTTTTTCAAGATTTCAAATGAAAATACAGTACTTTCAGCTAGAATCTATTGCTTAAATTTCATGAATTAATTAGACACGGAAAAATGTAAAAATGTGTGGAATGAGAATGACTTTCTTCCCGTCTTTAACAATGTTAAGAAAATGGACTTATGTTATGGTTTCTATCATTAATTCATTCAGTTTTAAACTTAATTTTATCCTGGTTGATTTTTTTTCTGCATCTTTTTTGATTAAACAGTATTGTTCAGTAGAGATGATGGCTCTTACAGTCTGTTGTCTTCAACAAGATTTCCTGCATATCTCCCACCATGCAGAATCAAGTAAACTTCGAACAAAATGCGTCTAGAGAACTTTTCTATGAGCCTGCTTAACTATAGCCATATTAATTTATATGGTATTAAATTACCTGAGAAACCTGTTTGTCAGCAGAGCTTAAGTAGAATACTAATGTTAGCTTACAAGGAGCCTTAGGTGCCTTTTAAGGAGCCCCAAAGTATATAAAACAAAAAGCTGAACCCTTAAAGCAATACTTGCATAGTTGTACTAATATGACTCTGTAGTGTTAAGTTCACATTCATTCAGACTGGCCAAGCAGTATTTTAGACAGCTTGAGGACAGTTTAGGTCCTCAGATCTGAACAGTCATCCTTTAGTGGCATCCTTTGCTGTGCAAAGCTGCACACATACCACATGGAAAATGGTCAACACATTTATTCTTTTGCTTCTGCCTCTAATTTATAGAAGACTTCACTGTCATAATGAAAAAGTTGCTTGTGTAAAATAATTTTTCTCCTCAGAGAGCTTGGTGGGCCTCTGGAACCAAGAATTGTGTCCAGCTGGGCATTTATTCCTTCCAGGTGAATTTATCAGACAGAAATAAAGGAATGGAAATGAAGTCTTGAGTTACCTGTTCAGGTTCTTTACTATATGAAAATACTGTGTACTTTCATAATTTGTTAAATTTTTCTGAGAAGCAGTTTTGGGTTTTGCCTCTTTACTCTGGAACAGATCTTCCATCAGATTACTGCTGTAGTGGCTAGACAGCATCTTTCAGTTTCCAGCATCAAGTAATTTATGACCAGTACTTGCTGACTTCTTATTGTGCCAGCCCTGTCTGTTAGCTTATATAACTATTCTGCTTTCCTGATCTTTACTTGGCCATGCCAAATTAATTTTGTAAGGCTACACCAGCAGAACTTTCTTAGTTTCCTCTCACATGATCAATTATTAATTCATTTGGCTATACTGGTATGCCATCTCTATACCGGTTCGAGTGATGAATTCACTTTCCTTGAGCGCAAGCTGTATGCAGTATTGCAAATGAGGTTGCACTGTTGGACACTAAGAATATGCTACTCTTCCTCTCGTGTTACCTTAGCAAAGTGTTGCTTTTGAAGCCTTGTGGAGTCATTTGGTAGTTTCAGAGCAGACTCTACTGAGTCTTCTCCAAATAAAAGTTTTAGTTCTTACCCTGCAATGCAGGTTTTGTTATTTTCACTACTGAGTGTCATCTCAGTTCACAAATACCTGTTTGTTTCAGTGGGTTTGCCTTGTCCTCTTATATGTTCGTGTATGCCTCTACAGACTCCATCACTGTATTTCCATGTTCTAGAGACAGGGTCTTAATCAAAATAGTAAACAAAATCCCTATCTTGTGAAACTCTTTGTAACCCCATCTCCAGCCTGACCCTTTCTTTCAGTTTTACATGCTACTCTCTCTATTTTTACGTTCTCTCCCATTTTTATGTGTTGGGCTTCATGCTAACATATACTTTATTTAGATACTGCACTCTCTTACTGGGCCTGGGAACAGAATATGGATCAGCATCTTTCTCCCTGGCAGATGTTTAGGAAATAATTGAAAAATCCATCAGCAGACTTTTTATCTTCTTTATTACGCCTGTCCTAAGTAGTGCATCATTTTTCTTATTAGCTGTAGTAGCAGAGGTGAGGTCAGCATTCATGCTAGGCTAGTTTTGGTTTTGGAATGGGGATTTCATTGGTTTGCCCATAAATAATTTGGGGTTTGTGTTTTTAAAATTGCTGGTTTATTTAGCACACTAAGTGAGAAAACATTCAAAACACATCTTGTAATTAAAAATTATGCTGAGGCTCTCAATAATATACAGATGTTCCACATTTTGGTCATGTACCATCCCAGATTCTGATGGATAGAGTAATACTCGGCTGAACTGCAAGACTGAGACTATCTTGTCCTATACTACCAAAGCAGCCAAATCCAGGGTAAATTGTTTGCCTTACTCTGAATGCAATTTTGTTGTTGTTTGGTTGTTAACAGTGTGAATTCACAAATTCCTATTTCTTTTAAGGCAGGAGTGCATTTTAAGGCAGTGAGGAGAAGATCCACACTGAATGACTGTTTAATAGAAAATCTCCAGAATTTAGGATATTGGCCCTGTCACACCTGTAATGAGTTTGCTTTCTTTTACAGTTGCGTGTATCAGAGTGTACAAACAGCTAGCTGGCTACAACTGCACATCTCTTACCCAGATCCACCCTGGGAAAAGCATTAAAATAAGGTCCAGCATCTGAAACCAAAAAATTCTTATTAGATCATTTTTTACCTCTGGAATCCAGCACAGTGTGTATTGCTCTCTTTATTAGTACTTCAGGCAGCTCAAGCAATACAAACAGCTCTATTCTTGGCCTCATCTAGAAACAATCATAGTGTGAGGGAGAGTTGCATAGTGGAATCCTGTCTACAACCAAGTTACACCCTATGTGTGCCAGTATTCTCGTTCCTTCAATCACATAAGCCAGCCAGCAGCTCCTCTCACTGGCACAAAAAATATCTCCCACTAGGGCAATGAGTCTTTCAAACTCTGAGTTTTTCTGCTCGCAGTTCTGAATGCGCATTACCATTTGGATTGAGGCCGCTAGATCTGAGCTGGCTCCAGGGCACATTAAACTTCATCATCTTGAAGTTCACTGGCATTACTGTTATTTAAAAAAAGCCCAAACACTTAAAAAATGAAGCACACATTCCACATGTACTAAATATAATTTTCATCACTATGAGTATTTCCATATTCAAAAAATGTGAATTTATATTTGGTTTGTGCTTTATGAAAGAAAGTATTATATGAAGTTTCCATTTTGGTTAAGTGCTGTTTAATTTGTAACTTCTCGGAAGATTAATTACAGAAAGAGAAACAATAATGACAAATGGAAGGATTTGTTTATCTAAATTGATTTAAAAATAAACAGCAACGTAAGGCTAGCCATTGGTCTGAACAGGTACTGAAGGACACAAAAAACATTTTCTGGGTGGGTCTGGTTAAACTTGTATGTCCAAGAAACTGTAGCTAAGATCAGTAGACAAAGTTGAAGAATTAAATAACTGATTCACTTTTTAGAATAGCTGTGTCTTGTATACACAGGATATGGAGCTCTTCAAAGATATTCTGCCCCTCACACAACCACTTCAGTATTTAAAAACAAGACAAAGACGTTTCCATCCACAAAAGTTGTGGTTTTGAATAAAAATCAGGTGTAATTTGGTAGCTCCTGACTGAATCCTTAAAGGAGATTTTTGGGGTGTGATTTCTACAGATTTCCTTGACAAACACTTAGGTACTATTTCTTTATATTGTTAGTAATAATTAAACACAATAATGTTTTTACTCACATCTTTATATTCTACCCCCACCTGGCAAACTGGGTTCAGTTCTGGTCACCTTCCTCTTAACCTTTCCCTTGAAAACTGATTATTAATTGTGACTCTTTGTTTTTGGTTTCTTAGCCTGTTTCTAATTCATGGAAGTATTTTACCTCTCACCCCAATTTAGTTGCCATAAGGTTTTTTATATAACAAAGCAAATGCCACTTTAGAGAGAAGGGACTGTGAAAGACTCTTAAGTGGACCTTATCAAACACTTTTATGCTTTTGTTGAAAAAAACAAAACAAAAAAATCTTTTGAAGGAAAGTAATATAACAATGTATTTACAATATAAATTTATAAAATAATGAGATAATGAAAATATTAATATTACTCTGCTGTTTTAGAAACATAACTATAATATCTCTGAAGCAGTACATGAAAGCCTGAAGGTGAAACAGAAAATGTGTCTGACTAACTCTGGGAGCCCAGCCAACCCTGATTGCAAGGAGTTTAGATCTAAGGGGAAGTTAGGTGCTGAGTGCACATGCTAAACATAGTGATTAGAAAAGGAAAGAATTAATAAATACAGAACATTCATAAAATGAACCTTCAACACAATGGATAGAGCTAAAAAGGAAAGTTTTGGGGCCAGCAGAATTCCTAGTCCACATAGCAATAGGTGGAAAGATATCATATGGAAAAAAGACAACATGACTTCTAAAGCATCCTAGATATTTGAGAAATTCACAATATTCCTATTTATACATGAGGAGGATCAAAGGTACATATTAAATGTAGTTCAACATCTGACCAAAGATATAGCACTTTTGCATGTCAACTGATATTCTTGGATTCAAAAAAGAAATCTGAATTGGATTTCCTATGGCACAGGAACTTGGAACAACATGAAAGTCAAAGTTTTGGAACAGCAGTCAATCTAGAGATAGAAAGTGACATCAACATGAATTGGTATAAAGAAAGCAAAAGGAAAAGTAGGAGGGAGCCATTTTATGTTCATACTCCCAACAGGTACAACTACACTGACAAGATGAAGGAGAATGAGACAAAACAGACTAGCTGAAGCTGTCAGCCCCTGTATTGACAATGAGCCAAATCCTGAAGGTGACTCATTATGAAGACATAAACAATCCTTGTTGGTGACTCAGTGGTGAGGAAGCTTGGCTAAGACATCTGTAGTCCATATAAAGAAAACAGGATGATGAGATTTCTCTGGGGTATGGTAAGATAAACTATGGGACAATAATATTGCACGTGCCTATGATAGCCTGTAGAAAGTTGGAACATTCTTACCCTTTTATAGCTCATGGAGGAATGCACATATCACCAACAAAGGAAGCTTTGATTGGCATTTGCCTGGGGAATCTGAGAGGAGTGCTGGAAATGGATATAGTGTGAATCTTCTGAGAGTCTGTAGAGGAAGGAAGAGGGTGGGTGATGAATATCACCATGTAGGGAGTGAATACTGCAATGCAGAGAATATTAAAAAGTTTGGTCAGTTAATTTGTTACGGCGTAGAAACCACCATCTGAGTAGAAGGTCCACCTCCTTTCCAGTTTTAAAAACTGACAGGGTGTGCCAAGGAGGGTCCCAGCAAAGCAGAATTGGAAAGAACGTGAATTTTCTAGGAGTTATGCTCCATAAGTGATGGCGATGCTTTGGAACAAAAGGTGAAGATTATGCATCTGTATCCTGCTTCAAGAAGCGTGCTAGACAAGAAGAAAATGCTATCAGTAATAAAAATTATCTTGGGGTCTGCAATAAAAACCGTAACAAAACAAACCTATTGCACATCGCTTCTGTCTGCAACAAAAGAGAAGGTGGTAGGTGAATATTTTTGAAAAACAGCTTCCAACCCTTGTGAAATGTATAGAACTGAAACCCTTTAATTTGTGGTATGGTAATGAAAACCTGGGGATCAATGACAGTGAGCAAAGCTGTAGATTTGCTCTTGTCACTATTTGTAGACCCAGGCTTGAAGCAAGATTCTATTTTGATAGATGCTTTGGTAATACACAACAGATCAAAGATCCTTAAAGCATTGCATGATAAAGGTGAACACAACTGAGTAAGAGTTTAGCATCTCTGTGAAGACTAACAAACACATAACATCAAAGATGTTCTGCACTAGACAGAGAAGAACTTGCACTCAGCAAATTCTTGGGTAGTTTGAGAATTATCAGGTGATGCTATTTGGTCCTGTTTTCTTTCCCTAGCCATGTATCTTTTAAAGAAATACCGCTTCACCTTCTCCTACTCTTATTTTTCAAAAGGTTCCTCACACTGTTGCTATTCTACCGCAAACACTACTTGATGTTATGCCACTGACTTTGCTTCTGCAGGAGTGGGGTTTGGCTGTTGTGTCTGAATTTTGTGGCCACTGTTGAGGGAAGTGTGTGCGTGGCTCATTCCCACACCTGTTTCCTCCCTATGTTTCACTGCCAGGGCGGTTCTCTGGGGTCTGTGTCATGGAGGAGCCTGGATCAAAACAGTTTTTCTGTAAAATGTTTCTCTTTATGTCTATCTTCCTCTTTATACACATGAGAGAAATAGAGAAAAAGATTGTTAGGAAGCCATTAGTGAAGGAAAATAGAATTACAAGAGGTATTTCTCTGCTGGGAAGAGAGCTAGTCTTCAGCTATTCCCTTGTCATGCCTGTTTTGGTTTTTTTTTTCTGTTCATTAGAATGGGAATATTTTACAGTTCTAGCGTACTGTTAGGGAAAAAGTTAAAAGTTGCATACAATGCTGGAAATTCCTCTCAAGAGATCACAAAATGTTACCTCCTTGGCTACTGCAATGAAACCTGAAACTTTTGTTTTGGAGTTGCATTTTGCAGACTCCAATCCTGTTTGATATTTGGTAAATGTATCAATTTGTCAACTAAGCACTGGACTTTTGCAGCATTTTCTCCTAACAAATTCCTATCCTACTAAAACTAATGCAGGGAGGGTTAAGTCTCTGCTCATCATAAATAAGTGTATCACAGTTTGGTCCTAAATGAACGGGTAGCTGTGTACTTGCCATCGTTCCCAGCTGCTGACAAAGACCTGACTGAGCTGGCTAAGCCAGGCAAAAAGAACTTAAATTCTCAAGAGCTTGAATCATGGAATGTAGTAAAGGAAAACATTGACTGGGGGTTTTGAAGGAAGTAGAGAGATTCTCACCCCTGTTGCTTAACAAATATGCTGTTGCCTGTACTCTTTCTGCTTTTATAGAACATTTCCATTTCTAAACTAGTTAAAATAAGACCTTAATAAAAATCTACTTTGGAATTGCTGCAGAGTACTGATGAAATTCTGTCTAACTTGACTCAGATATGGATTTCAAAGGTGGGGTTTCTTGTTGTCAGTTAATCATTTGGGACAAAATTAATTGGATTAATTGGCACAGCCTTAAGTTCTGAGAGCATCTGTCACTTTCTATTCAGTAGAAAGCATTGCCTGAAATGGATGCTGCTCTAAGCTGCATGGAATAAATAAGCAAAGCATCTAATAGGATTCTGATAATTTACAAAGGCTTTCTTCTGACGTTCATCCAGCTGGCAATCAGTATTGTACCTCCTGCAAAAAAAGAACAAAGAAATGAATGCCTCTCATTCATTTCTCCCAAAATAAGAGACCATCAATGTGAAGAGATAACACTCAGGTAAACTAGGATCTTTGGAATTTTGGCTCAAATCGGGTGATAACTGAAAAGAGATATGTTAAGAGATGTGGGAATAGCACTGAAGGAGAAAAAGGCATCTCACTAAAAATAATAAGAAACTATCTTAATTCTAGGAGATGTACCCTTGGTGGTTTGAACTGGACCCAAACACTGTTTCAATTGCTTTCGTATTCATGGAAAGCAAACAGTTGTTCATCTGGTGAAGAGATTCACGTTTCTATTTTATAATTAAGAAAAATTACTTTTGGAAATCCAGTGTAAGGATCTCCAAAGCATCTCGGTGACTTTGGTTTAGCCCTAGATAGGCTCCCCAGGTACATTTTTTAAAAATGAGATTAAATGTCCAAGTTACTTAAGCACTCCTGAAAGCCTTGCATCAAATGCACATCAGCTGTTGCTGAAGCGAGAGATGTTCTATTCTCATATACAATAGCATGATGATAAACACACCGGATATGGGCTTTAGATGAGTCACCATGACCGTTCCTCAGGGGACCCAGACCATGAATAACCTTCCATAAGCCAAATTAGGTAGCAGTGAGGGAGGACCCTCTAACCCAGTCTGTTGCTATGTTTCAAACAACCCAGTTTGTTTCTATGCTTCAGGCACATATTCCCTGTTAATACCCTGGGCCAGCTACGTATTTCATGGTTACCATCACAGAGGAAGCGTGGTTACTAATCAGATGTTACTCTCTTTGTCCCTCTTGAATAATTATAAAAAAAGAAAAGGAAATTTTATATTGTTAACTCTCCCCAAAATAATTTCTGCTCTTAGCAGAGATTAGTTGCAGTCAACTCAAAAATACAATATCATAAACAAGTTATATAATCAATGAGCCATCCTGGGATTTCAGCTACGGCGCCTTTATCCACAATGTATTGTAAGGCATCACCTCCTATACAAATTGAAGTTAACTTGTAATTTGGTTTTAGGACCAGATCTGTAATACCTCCAATGCTTCTGTCACTCAGTATGTTCTCATGTGGACTAACTGAACAACTTAATCTAGTTTTCAGGACTGCATCAGAGATTTTTCAGTTTAGAGGCTTCTGGACACCTTAAACCCTTTATGAAATGTAATATTCTGAGACCAAATCTCTCCCACATCATGCTAGCTTTATCAGTTTTTATCTGATGATACATTTTTTCATTGCTTTTATCCATTTACAACATTTGCAAGGCTGTATTTGAAAACAAAAAATTAAATATTAATCATAATTTCTGTTTCCTGGCCCTGAATGCTTGATTTCTCAATCTCTGTTTTGTTCCAATCTATTTTTCAATCTTTTTGCATACTTTGATGATATATTACTTAGGAGATAATACAAAGATGCAGAGTTTTTAAAGTATCCACTCTTGTGGGTCTTAAGGGATTTTTTCTGTTTTGCTTTTTGAGGAGAGGTTTGGGCCTGAATTGCTGTACTTCTGCCACATATTGGACCTCACATCTCTAGACTAACACCTGTTATTTTTGCAATAGCCACTTTTTATGTTCTTTGAAGTTGTGACAGGTGTTGCAAAACATAGGGGTTTTTTATATCATGTTGGCTTAGTCCTTATTAGAACCAGAAAATATCTTTTTTCAATTACTCGTTCTGCTTTAAAAGACCTCCTCTTCCCCTGGTACAAAGGAAATGGATATTTGTTGCAGGGTTCATATGTTAAAATTAAGAAGAAGCCAGGTCTAATACAAACACAGGAGTAATGACCTCTGCTTTTCCTGTGGTTTATTCTGTAACCGACTTACAGGGGAACATGAGAAGGGAGTTACTGTGTCTTGGTTGAGAATACTAGTGGACAACAGCCTTTGGGTTAGTAAATATTTTCAATTTCTTTTGCACTGTACAGTTCCATCAGATCTGTTGCAACGCTTGCATATTCTTCTCGATTAGTTTGTTGAGCCTGAAAGGTTCAGCTTGGAAATCTTTCAGTGTTCTTTCCTCTTAGCTTACCTCCCTTGCTTTCAAAGTCAAATTGGAAAGCAAAGGGGGATGAAGTTAGTTTGACCCTATTCCTGCCTCCCTCTGATGAATAAAGACTGATTTTCTTCTTTTATTATTTTATTTGCTATAGATTTGATAGAAATAACAGAGTGCTGTTTTATGAAGAGGAGTGTTATCTCTGGTGTGGAAGAGACTAAGGAGAGGTTTCTTTCTGACAGATCTGAAGCACAAATAACCCGGAGGTTCACGTCCGTGGCTATAAATTCATAGGCAGATCCTTGGGGACTGAAAGACATATTACTTTTTTCCTTGTGATTTCTTCAGAGTTCTATCCTTAGCTCCAGCCTTCTCAGAAGCCTAATGCTCCCTGGGTGCATTCCCTGGTGCATTTCCCTTGCTTGTAAGATTTTCAAAAATCATACCAGATCATGTTGCTGTAACATTTTAACCTTGCTCCACTTGGGAATCAATATCTTTCTCCAAACACCAGTTGACAGGCATTGGTCTTCCATTGACTTTCCAATATTATGAATTACTAAGATTTCTTTGGTAAGCTTTTAGAATAATTTCAAAGTAAGTTGTAGAACAGTTGCTTGCCTTGCATCTGCAATTTATATGAACAGTAAAGTTCCAATTTAGCAAAGTACTTAAGCATATAATCTAAGATTTTGCTTTATTCTGCATATTCAGAAAATGCTTAAGTGCATGTTAAGGTACTTTACTGAACTAGGGTCACTGGTCAGTATTTGAACTGGTGTATTCCAAGTATCTAAATTAAGATGCACTGTAGCTTGTTTTGATAGTACAAAAGCTGTTGGTAAAGCTTGTAGGCGCTCGCTGCTTTAGATACCTCTTCCACTTCATTTTATGGTCCATATTATAAATGAGGAAGTAGGGCAGAATTTAAAAGAAGTGCTGGCCTCTTGACCTTGTTTATTTTACAGTGAGGACTGGGTGTAATTGCATAAAACCAAACGCAGTCTATTTTTTTCACAGTTGTAAGGTAGTGCTCCCTGAACAGTTTTGATACGTTTTTACAGCCTTTTGTATTGTTATGCATGTTTTTTTTAAAATGTTTGGATGAATTTTAGAAAATTACCATTACTTTTATCAATGTGGTTTCTAAGCAGCATTCTGTATACAAAAAAACTTTAACTAAAACCTCACTTTTTTCACCTCGACAGGTGAAACAGATGACGCAAGAAGGGCGTGCCAGAGCAGTTTGACGCCTGGGCCGTTAAGCTGCTCCTCCCTGGGATTGACAGGTGCCTCAGGCTCTGGACCCTTAGTAAACAGCCTCAAGGTTGGGACTTGCCCGGGCTTGTCTTGGTCCCCTCAGCCAATCAGAGTGACCACAGTGCACCTGACTGGGGTATAAGTGGGATCCTGCTAGGGACTAGAGGAGCTGGGTCTTCCCAAAGCAGGGGGCTTGGCAGGTGGAGCTGCTTCTGGGGCTTGTTGTCCAAAGGCACTTCCACCAACTGAGGGAGTCTCTGTGGATTGAGTGAGCCTCATCTCCTGCCTTTAGGTGAGTGACATCTTGGGTACTCTTCTGGAGGAGGTTTCCTTGTTATGAGTGTGTGTATTGCATTTTGGTTCATCTTAAGGCTTGGGAATTAGTTGTGTAGTAGTTAATTCCCAACAGGTGTCTGAACTTATGTTTGGCCAGAAGGAGTGCTGGGCAACTTTGGTTGCAATAAACCCCATTTTGGCTAGTGGCTGCTGTTTGTTTGCTGGGCATCTCTGTGGCAGTTGGTAGACCCTTAGCTAGTGTGTTTGAAGGCCGACTGTCCTCAAGCCAAGGCACCTGAGCCTACTTTTCAGCTAAACCTGCCTGGGTATCCTTTGCGTTGAAGCTGGATTGTGGCTGGCTGGGTGCAGAGACACGGAGCAATTGGGGGAGCTGCCTGCACCTGTCTGCACAGGTATAGCTGTCTTTTGTGAGGTACAGTTCACCTCTTTGGGCTTGAAAAGACCCCACACCTTTTTTTCAAATCCCACAGGAACCTTACTTTGACGATTCAAGTGATAGAGAAGTCTCCTGATACCTATACATTACTGATAAACTTTACTCATTTATGAATGTATGTTCTATACCTGTGTGTTGTTCTGAGGTGATACCTATAGGTACCATATTCCTCTGAAGGCTAAAGCAATCGCACTAAGCAACTAAAAATATGGAGGTGCCATTTAAATGGACTTTGTACGTCTCATCAATAATGCCTGTTATGTTTTAAACCCACTGAAACAGAAGGTGTTTTCTACACCAGGTGATAGAGAAAAATCATGTCTATATAAAGCAGTCTGCATAGTGACATTAAGCATTTACTGGTCTGTAAGACTGTCTGGAGTGTCTTTCAAAGGGAACACTTCTGAACGTGTGTTAGCAAACTTGGGGAGGTTGCTGTGAGGGACAGGAGTGGGGAAAGCTATGAAAACCTTCTTGCTTTAGAGTATTAGGTTGGCCCTCTGAATTTTTAAAAAGCAAAGTTATGAAGTTAAAGTTGTAGTTGGGATTTTTTTGTTTGCAAAATGGTACACCACCTGTGTTGCTTCAGCACTTGGATTTCGGCATTGGAAAAACTGCTATATTTACAGCCTAATCTGAGGAAAACTGTGTTATGATGTAGAGACAAACCCATTCTTGTGTTCTTCTAAATAGTGTGCAAATATTGTGGTCTCATGTGGTAGTGTTTGGTTTGGTTTTTTGTTTTGTTTTTTTAATGGTTTGTGTGGTTTGGGGTCTCAAAGTTTCTTTGGAAAAATTAATAATTTAGGGTTATGAAGGAAATGTTATTTGTAAAGGTGACTTTGAACTTAATCCTGTGAGGTGCTGAGCATTTGTAACACCTATTAAAATAAGAAGGATTTTCTGGGTTTGGCTGGCATTCATTAGGTCAGCTTTCATGCTGCACTAAGGTTTTAATCGGACATCATTTGGAAGTGTAGTTTCTCATGACTCTGAACTTCTCCTGCACTGCACCCTGTCGTTTTGCAGCCTGTCTGGGATATGCAGCTGGTACGCAGAGTTGTTTCACCTGTGTCTGGATTCACTATTATGTAAAGAGACAGAAAACGTACTTGGAAGAGCACCTGGACATGCCTTTAGCTTTGCAAGGAAACCAAACCTGTTCAAATGCAGGAGTACTTTACTGACCTGGGATGTGTGGTTTGTTTTTTTTTTTTCACTAGGAACTAAAAGTGCATCTACTGTTTAGGTGTGTAATGACTTCCTCTGGCTTTTGCTGCTATAAGCAATGGTCCAGTTATTAGGAGCATCTGTTCCTAATGACCATCTATCTACTTCTTATTACTGTCAGGAGAAAAAGTCTTTACTTACGTATAGACTTTATATAAGGAAAACTGCTAAAATAATCATGTGCCACTGGAAACGGAGACCTCCTTTTGGAGAGTTAAAAGAAAAAAGGCAGACACTCTCTCTTCAGCAGTTTTATGTGGGGTTTTTTTTAATTAAAAGAAAGTATTCAATGAAAGCAGAAATCTCCCTACCCCAAAAGAGTAGCTAGAAATGAGTAGCTTTTGCTCCACATTGTGAAATATTTGTGGAAAAAAAAGACAGAACTTCTATTTTGCACAGTGTGGTAAGTATGTTAGTTTGCCTTTTAAAATTTTTATTTTAATTTTTAAATGGATACCAAGGCAATACTTGTTATCAGGAGAAAAGGAGAGGGTGTGAAGGGACAGAAGTATTTTCATACTGTTTTCATTTTCTAATACAATGACCTTGGGGGAAAAAAAGCAGAGGATGACATCATAAGTTTGGAATTCCAAGGTCACAAACAGGAATTCAGACAACAAATGGGAGGGTTTAGGAATGTACATTGTAAAAATAAATCTATCAAATTCAAAAAGTAGTGGTATTGAAATGTGATATTTCCAAATAGATATTTTTATAGTAAATGCTCCCTCTCCCTAAAGGATTACTTGATACATTTTCTGATATATTTAGTTATATTCAATAATGCGAATGCAAATATTGAGAATTTTTATATTTGTCTTTTTTCCTTGGAAAACTACCACCACTCTCAATCTTGATATTTATCACTCCACAGGAATGCTTACTTCAGTTCTGAAGTTTCATATGATACAGTAGAATTTTCTGCATCTTTGTAGGTAGCAGCCAGGGACATATATTCCAGTGATAAAACTTTATTGAAACCTACATAACAGGAAGCTTTTGATGGAATTTTAAAACCCTTTTCTGAAAGGGATATATTAGTACTTTTCTTCCCCCCCCCCGCTTCTGTATCTGGTGCTTTGGCATTAGAATGACCTAAACAAGAACTGGAACTGCTGCTCCTTTAATGAGATTTTTTTCTCTTATTTTTTTGTATTAGATTGCCCAGACTAAAATCATAAAAATCTACTGTCTAAACTATGTACTCTTGTTAAGAAGTCGACTTTTGCTTTGTAGGCTACCGTACCTATTTGTTCCTGTTTCCTTAATATTGTTTTCTCCAGATGTTGGAATTAAAACAGCCTTGTTATTTTTTCCAGTGTCACTCTCTTTGTTACTTTCCATAGGCAATGTTCACCAAAGCCAGGCAGTGGAGGAAATAACAGATGTGTTGGCCTCAAATTATGAACATAAAAATAACCTTAATAAAATAGGTATTAAGTGACAGCAATTTACAAAAATCCAGGTCTAATTTACTCTAGCCTAGAAAGCAATAACTTAGGGGGACCTCAGATGTGTATCCACAGACTCCAGATAGTTTGTGGCAGAGTGACAGTAGCTTGGATGATGACAATCCCAGCTTGCTGTCAGTGGTGCATTCCAAGAGAGGATGTCAGGGTGTGTTTGCACTAGATACTTTTCTGCCTGTAACACTATTGTTTGCTCATAATTAATATTCCATTATAGACCTGCTAATTCTGCCAGAGAGCCCCTCCCTCCTCCTTAATAATAATAGTAGTAACAACATGACTAATAATAAAAAAATCAGCCACGTTCTGACTTTGAATGCAGACAGAATTGTCACCCTGGGTTTACTCTCCTTTTACCAGGCCTTTGGTTCCTGCTGTTCACAGAAAGCTGCAGATGGCTGCCTCAGCAGGAAGCCCTTCCCCCTTCCTTAATGGAACTCGTGGGAATGCGGGGATCCTGGAACCGAAGCCCTCCTTCCCTTCCAAACCTCCTCTCCAAACCCCTACTGAGTAAAAGGAAAAAAATCCCCACATCCCTGGAAACATTTTTGCCAGCCTGTTTTTCAGTAAAAACTTAAATTAACCACTTCACTCCTGATTATAATAAAGATTTGTTATTGAAACAGCTTCTCTTTAATGTACTGAATCATTTCCACCCGCTTATTGAAGTTGTCCATTTGGGTTGAATTATAGCGTCCTGCTTCCATTATGTAATAATTTCAAATAAATGAAAACAGGTTTGAATTCTCCAACAATTAGCAAAGTTTTAGCACGTTCCCCCTCCCCCCACTCCTTCCCAGACACCCCTCCAAAAAATAAGATAAAAAACCCTCAAAATTTTGGTGAAGTCATATCCTAAGTTTTCATCTCTTGTTAAAATCTTCTCCCAGATTCGCTCAAACACATCATATGGGTTAAGTTATGGCTTCCCTTCATATTTATTTTCAAGTGCAAAATAAAAACAGCTTAAGCATTGTGATTTGATATTAGGAATGAAAGAGTTAAAGGCCTGAAAAAAGCACTCCATTTATAATTTTTAGGAGTTCCACACTGAGCATTAGAGTGAGGTGTGTCTTATAAAGAGGGTGTTTATATTGGATTTGATATAGTTAAGAGATTCAGCTTACATATAATAGTCTCCTCTAAGAAGAAGCATAAACCGGAATGACTTCAGTGGGATTTGCTAAAGTATAAAATATTGTATAAAAGTCTAACCTTATAGCCCAGTATCAAGCAGAGGAATTAATCTGTTACAAAACATCCACTGCAGGAAGGGAAAGAAACAAATGGGGCCAAACCTGTAGCTGTTGTTTTCTGCAATAACTTTAAGGCCTTCAGCAGGCCCCACAGTTGCCCTTGTGATTGAGGGTTACCTGTGTGAATCAAGGCAGTGGGAATGGGGCCTGTAGTTCAAATGAATTGAAATATGTTCCTTATTTAAAAAAAAAAAAAACAAAAACAAAACCAAAGCAAAAAACCAAACCCTGAACTAAAATTTGCCCAATATGTTTGTGGTGCTTTCACAAAAGTTCAGTGGTGTTTAGATAAGATCTGAAGAAAAGGTGGAAATATTACAGTGCAGAAAGAGAAATAATAAAACTTTATATGCATTTGTCCTCTACAAAGATGATGGCTGAGTATCTATTGCAAAGCCTTAAATAATAACTTTGGGTATAGAATTTGGAAGTCTACAGTAGCTATATTGTATAAATAAACAATAAGCTGGAATACAAGAAGGATCTTTGAATTAGAATGGTGACCATTCCAACTTAATGTCTGACAAATTTGTTAAAAAAAAGGAAGGCTGTCCTGGATGCCTCGGTACATTGAGAAGATGCTGGGCAAATAGGGAAGGGTTGGGGAGGAATTGTTCTGTGTTTGGCTTGGGGAGGTTCAGCTTCACTTCTTCCTTGAGTGCGATACCGAAGGTTTTAGTTTCCCTGACGCCCACAGAAAAAGCAAAGCTTCTTGAACTGGGATGTTATAAATACTGCAGAAGTAAGGAAATAGAAAGCACACAAAAAAGAATTCTTAAATAGTAAGGACCATATGATGTACCCTGAAGGCCAGTGGGGATTAAAGCAATGGTTTCATTAGCTTTGCCGTAAGAACAGTTCAGGGAGGACTGCGGAGTGGAAAAATAAATATACATCTGCACTTAAACACTAGCCGAAAAAGAGGAACATATGGTAACCTCTGGGTGCCAGCTTTTCTTAATGAAGGTTGCAAAGCCTGTTACATTTGATATAAAGTCTGAATGAAGACATATAAATATTACACAGCTTCTTAGAACTGATGGTATCACACTCCAGTGTTGTTACTTTGAGTTCATTTGCTGCCAATAGGGCTGTGATTCAAAATACCATCAAAGGTTGAAAGTTTCCAAAACTGCATCTGTGTATGTAATTGTTAAGGAATCTTTAGAAGTACATATTAGGAATGAAACGGCTTAACGGGAGGAATGGGCAACTTCTGAAAGCAGCTGACACTGCTCGTGTTAGCTTGGAGAAAAAAAAAAAAAACAAACCCCTACCTTCCTGTGAAGCAAGTGAGCGCTGTTTGGTGACAGATATCAGGGCATCACCAGTAGGAAAAAAGGAATGAATAGAAAATCACTAAAAATAGGACTGAAAGGGCAAACAGTAGATTTATATATTTTTTTTTTCCAAATAGGAACACTATAGTCTACCCAATAATAAGAAATAAGTGGTGAGTGATGTCATCATACTGTATTCTTGTCAAATGGTCAGCATTTGGGCTTCGTGGTTTTCAGACAGATTTATTACCTAAGATGAGGGGAAAGTTCTACAAAATCTACTCCATTAAAAAAAAAAAAGGGGTTTTGTGTATGATCTCATTCATTATGACTTTTACTATACAGGAGAATGAGAAGTGATCATAGTAGAGATACTTGAAAGGTGAAATATGACCAAATGTTGCTTAAATATAATAGATAAAACATGAATTGCATTTCAGGAAAGAGAAGTAGTTACCCTGGAAATACTTTAAATGTTTGCATGTGTAATGGTTCTCCAAGACCCAGCACACTAATGATGGGCCACTGCACTGAGCTGAAAAGGAAATCCATTTCCATACACTGCCCCTATCCAAGTCCATTAAGAAATAATGGTTGTAAGATGAAAGTCTTGTTAGGGTTTCAGTGAAAATGTTTGGCACACCAGGATGAAAAGTCAACAGTCTGCTTTTAACAAGAGAAACTGGAAAAACCTTGGTTAACATAGCACTGAAAATATTAATTCTCTTTAATGGAAGGATGCAACACAGCTTTTTATAGTTTTTGATCCATGTCATAAATTTGGCCATGACAAAGGGATACTCCAGCTTTAGCTCACTGGCAGGAACATTAGCTGTTTCCCAACACCGAAAGGTTAGTCCTTTGGATTCTTTGTAATGCACCAAAGGGCCAAATTCTTTGCGTGGAAATAAAATGACATAGGCCAAAGAGTGAGAGGAAAAAAGAAGCGTAGTCAGTGTGTAAACTGTAGCAGATTTAATTTAGTGTATCTTTTTTTTGCATCCATAGCCTTGCTAAAGGGTCCAAATACAATACAAATAGGAACATTTAAGATGAAATGTAGCAGGATGGTGACAGTATAAATGTAGATGTTCTAGCCATTTTCTGTTTGTTTCAGGTCAATACTGTAGTGGGAATGTCTAGCTCTCTGCCTTTTTTTTTTTTTTTCCTCTGTGTAATTGCATATTATCACACGGTAAAGGAGGGAAGGAATTTCTTTTATCAGTTCAGTGCAATGAATTTTGGATTCCCTTTTGATCAGAATCACTTCTCTGAAACAATACTCCCTTTCTTTGGCATATGAACATAGAGTTTAGTAAAGCTGATATAAAAACTTGATAATTTATTGCTTCCATAGCAAAGACACCTACTAGCTAATACCACCTTTGGGCCTGATACAATATGATCTGTTTCCTTTACGTTAAATAGAAGTGAACAATAGATATTGTACACCAGAAAATGAATTCTTGTTCAGCCAGCTTCGAAATACAGTGTTGTTCCATGCACAGTAAATTTAAAATACAGAAACTTGCGAGTTTGGCAAACTTGTGATTTATGCATAGACTAAATTTCACCTCTGGTTTTGTAACAGAAATAAGTTATCTTGATGTAGAATATTGACTTTAAATTCTCAAAATGCTCTACAGAAATATCCTATCCTGAGACCTATTTTGTAGATCAAGAAGCTTAGGCAATCAAACCAAGTTGCTTGACAGATTAAGTAGCCAGAATTAAACTATAGAGATTCCTTGCATCCCAGCACAGTGGTGTAGTAACTTCTCCCTTGGGTTAAGTGTCTGCTGAAATACTCTTCTGATGTTCTTCCTAAATATCCCCTTTAGGTTCTTGGTTTTCAGCTGTAGAATTCAATATTCTTCAATTATTTCTGATCAGTGAACTTGAAGGTGAATTAACACCTTCACTGATACCAGTCTACCCTGCAATCTGCTAAAAAGAAAAATACATGCTTCAGACACTTAAACAAGACAGTGACTTTGTAGTATATCAGTGTATTCTGCCCACTACAGGTCTTCAGCAGGAGCATTATTTGAGAATCCTGTGACTGTAGCTGTCATTGGAAACCACAGAGACAATCCATGTGAAAGATTATACAACCCTAGAATTTGCAGATCTGTGGGTAACTTCCATGAAATCAAAGGGCATGGATATTAGTGCCCTTGATTTACCCATTATTTTTTTTTTTTTCTAATTCTGACGTGGGGCTTGGAAGCATCATCTAAGTGAGACATTTGTGACAAGGCTGTCATCTCCATGCATTAAAACTGTTGGGAATAAAGCAAGCTATTGTTCTGTGTTTGGTCCTGGCGTCTAATCTTGATTCTACCCACTGGTTTTTGAAAAAGACTAATTAATCTTACTCTGCTGGGAGGCTTCTTTGTGATTCTATCCCTAGGATCAAAGTATTCCCTTATTTCTTAAAGAAGCATTGGTTCTTAAAGATTAGGAAAAAAAACCAAACCAAAACACCAACAACAAGGAAAAAAAAAAAAACCCAAAACAACAAAGCAAAACAAAAACAACAAAGAAACCCAACAAACAAACAAGCCCTCAAACAAACAAACAAACAAACCCAACAAACCTGTAATGTACATAAGTGTGATAAAGAAGATCTTAGGTCACTGAAAGTATCTGTCACTGAGACATTTCATCTCCATGTTTGAACTAAGACGCAGAATAGTTTGACGTTGTCTGCTCATGTTTATTTCCCCCTGTTATTTCTCTTATGAACTAGCAGAATGCTGAAAACTTGAGTGTGGAGGACAGAAATCAAGATTTTTCTATTAAATGAAAGAGAACACTTTGGAACTGTTTTAATAACTTAATTTCTATGTACTATTGGGTTTTCTCTTTTTCTTCAAATCCTGCTTTTTTTATTCAAACTAGTTTTTGTAAAACAACAATTTTGGTTTGGATAGTCTTCTTTAAATTTTTTCTTTGCTTTTGAAAAAAAGCATGCAGAGGGGAGAGAAGGGAAGAGGGAGGAAAAATTTGAAAGACAGAGATGAAAGCAGAATCATTAAACTATTCAGTAGCTAAGACATTTATTAATGAAAGTGTTATCCTGTGCTTTGAACAGAGTGGGAAACTTCGACTTGGCCTGTCTTGTGACCTCCTTCCTGGCTTCCAGTTGATATTTTCTGCAAGGTCTATGGTGCTGATAGTAGTAAGAGGGAGGGAGGTGTTCCAATGAGTAAGAATATCATGCAGTAATTAATAAAAGAAGTTGAAAGATGAGTAGGAGCCTAAGGAGATGCCTCTTGGCATGTGCTGTTATTTATATGCATCTTTCCAGGTATCAGTGCTTCCAATCTTCTCTCTTCCTGTGACTCCCTGTGATTGCTGTCAAAAGTTATAATTTATGAGTCCCTCTCACACTTCAATTGTGACATTTTTTTCCTTTGGCTTTTTAGACTATTAAAGAAACAAAGGAAATTGGATGATAAAGAACAAATTAAAATAACTTCAGTATTTCCACTGTGAAATCTGTCCCATTTTGCCAAGTAATTCACTTCATGTGGTACAGTATTTGATACTGCACAGAGATTACGAACCTCTATGATGCCTAACAGTAGCCTGGAAAAAGGTTTTGGTGACGGAAAAGGACGTAAAGCTGGTTTATTTTATTAGTTAATAGTTACTTTCTTCTGTATGTTTTATTTTTAACAAGTCTCTGGAACAAAGATAGCTAGGGAAGCACAAGCATTTTTTGCTGCTTGTTTTCTCAGCGTAGTAATGAGGTCACTGGTCTGTATCCTTGGGTTGGAAAGAGAGGGATACTACTGAGATTTCAGGTAATCTTTGAAGACTCAAACCAGGTTCTGGAAAACTGCAGCTGTCTTAAGGGGTTTGCAAATTGGCCTCAGTGGATGGGGCCTGGATGGGACTTCCTTGGCAGCTTCAGCTCCCCGAGGCCAAAGCTAAAGCTGGGATTTCACAAAGCAGTGACTTTTTATTTTATTTTTTATTTTTCATTTATTTTTACTTTAAACAGCTAAATGGTCCCACTGGGAACTGCGATCGGCATGCGTGCTTTGGACCTGCCTGGGCATTGTAAACTAGGACAGAGTTGGCCTAAGAACTGACAGGCCAACACTGGTTTCACAATCAAATAGTTTAGACTCTACTGTTTCAACTTCCTTTCAATAACTGTTGAATTATTGCCTCCTGTTCATGGACATAGACTGACTGACTCAGTTAATCTTTGCCATGTCCAGTTTCTCTGTCCAATAGGAAGCAAAGTGGAGTCCACAACCTGGCTGATTTAGAGCTGAGAGATGAGCGCTCGGAATCTTTGAGGTTAATTGTACAGGGCCCCTGTCAGAGTGTGTTTTAGAGCAAGGATGTTGCATCACCCGACCAATGGTGTAAAGAAAGTAACTTTTTGCAGCTTGAATCTTTTCTTTTGGCTAGTACAGGAGGGGCTTAGTATCCTGTTTCTTTTCTTGGCTCTCTGTAAACATCTGGTAGGGATACCGGTGTTTTCAATCCTCCCACTAAATTTCTTATTTTCTTTACTTGGTCTGAGCACAGTTGTGCTGCAGAGTTTGCCTGATGACCTGTCTAATCAAGCAAGTCAGTCACTAATGACTGCTACCTGCAACAGCTATGTATGGACACTGCTTTGTAACATGGCAGAATCACCTTGGATTCATCCCATGCTAAAACACCCATGGGGGAGTTGCTAGAAACCTTACTACACTTAATTCATTTAAGTGGACACACCCTGACCAATCCAGAGAGAAAATTTCATGGTTTAATTCAATGATGTCATTACTAAAAATGTATCTGGTATTGTATGGGACACAAGAGGTGTATGGCAAGGTGTGGGGAGTATATTGGGGTAAGGCATCCTTTGGACTTGCACTGCTAGTGGTGGCTAACACCTAGCTCCTTACTGCAGTTGCAATAAATATTTTGATTCTCAGCAGCAAAGCTGTGTGAAAGAGGCACAAATGCCCTGGAATGATACAGAATTGATTGGATTAAAAATGCTGAAATGATCCTAGGAGGCCAGCCATGTTCTTCACAAAGGTCCCTGTCAGAGTGCCACAGGATTCTACTGCTAGATCCAGTGTCAGGCCCTGAGAGCACTGCTGGGTTGCTGACCAGCCTCCCCCAGGGCTTCCACCCTGCCCATGGCCCAGGACCTCATGTCAGCACCTTGGGGCCATCTGTTCCTGCCCCAGTGATGCACATTTGAAAGGATTGCACTTCCATTTGGCCCAGTTTCACTACCTCTTCACCTATATCAGCATACTTATCTGTGGAGGAAGAGGCCAAAAAAATTTTTCTTAAAGCTCAATGGGAACAAAAACATTTTTAGAAATTTAGTTTCACCTTTAAACGCAATGCTCTTGACTTTCCATGGCTAATCATCTTCACTGATAAGCTATTGTCTTGTTTAAGGATTGAATTTTACTGCTAGTGTTCAGAATACAAGTCTTGTAAAGTCCTTGTCAAAAAGGCTGAAAAGCATGTTATTTTGCAGAAGTGCTGTGTGTGTGTGCCTCTAGTTTGCACTCGAGTTTGTCTGATAATAAGGGAGCATCTCTCTTTAGGCCTTCATTGAGAAGACTTCTTTTCCAGGCCCTGTATCATTTCTGTGACCCTCCAGGATTTGATATCCTCCCCAGAGCACAGACACAAGTATTGTCAAGTACTTACATGAGTGTTGTGTGTAACAGCAGCTGGATTACTCTCTTCTCCCTGCCTAATATTCTCAGTTTTATACACCCAAAGAAAGCTTTGGGGTTTTTTTTGTCGTTGTGGGGGTTTTTGTGTGTTTTGTTTGGTTTGGGTTTTTTTTGTCATTGCATTGACATTAAGCTCTTCAGAATATTTTTTGCGGTAACAAATTCCTAATGATCTCAATAAGTCACGAACTTCATCCTTAGTATTTAGATGTTAAGCAAGCCTGCAATTTTCCAGGTTTACAGTGCCGTCTTCCACCTGGGCAATGTTAGACCTGTTACTGCAGCCAATCTATTCAAAATGGATTGAAATGAGATGTTCCAGAATAGCTATTCCAAAACTTCCAAAGGTGCGCTCAGCTCACAGGAGTACGTTACATTTCAATCATTGCCCCAGGGCTGGAAGGAAAGCGGGTCCTTCAGAAGCCGGGCTTCAGCAAAATGATTGGGTGATGTAAACCAGAAAGGTAACTTGATATGTTTGGAGTTTCTTTGTTTTATGGTTTTTGGTTTATTTTTCTGTATTAATTAGTTGCTTGCTTTCTTTTCTCCTACTCCATGAAGAAAGTTAGAAAAATAGTATCAAGACACGATAGGGCTTGTTTGGATGAGCTGCCACATCAACCACTGTCGTGCTTGGTCAAACACTGCCAGGTCAAACACTCTCATAATGTACAGAGGGAGAAAGTAGAAATGGGAATTGATTCCAGCTTTGCCAAAACTCTGTGTTATGAGCCTGAGGAAATAGTTGATGTATGTCTTAGCTTCTCTGTGTGTTAAAAGACAGGTGATAAATTGTTTGTTAAATACCTAGAGAACAACTGACATAACACATTTTTTTTACACCATTTTGCTATAGCATAACTGTATTTATTTATTTTCAAGATATCCTTTCAATTTATTGCAGTAAGGTATATAATTGTAATCTGGACCTCAAGTAAGCCCCAAGCCCCACCTGCAATTTTTTTTGTACTATTTTTACAGCATAACTCTCTTATCTCACCTGCTTTGCTTTTTTTTTCCTATTTTTTTTTTATCCTCCCAGGTGTATAATAGGGTCAATATGGTGGGACTGAAAAGCACATTTTCAGTCTGTGTGTTGTAGTACATCAGTATGGAATAATTCTATCTACTCATGTAGAACTGGGTGGGCCTGCATCTTAAGGACTCCAAATGTCCAGGGATGAATAAAAAGTCTCAGGAAGACTGCACGTTCACTACCTTGCTTATTGTTCAGCTGTAAGATTGTGCACATGTCTGTACTGATACCTCAGTATTTTGAGAGAGAGGGCTGAATCTGTCCTTGCAGCTGTTGTCGAATTTTCTCCAAACTGTTATGTGAATCAGTTCCCTCCAAGAATATCTTGCTACTTTACAAGACAAACTGTGCTGTAGAAAGCATATATTTTGCACAATTTACTGCAGTTAGAGTTCCCAGATCATCCAATATGGGGCAGCAGTTGCCAAATCCTAGAAGAGGAGAGTCACTTATTTCCATCTGTGAAAATACAGTCCTCTTTCTCTGTGTCGGCAGAGAGAAGTTACTAAATAAGCCACTGGGAATGTGGAGGAGATGGAGCTTTATTTTATTTTCAGTTTGCTGGCAGAGCACAAGTAGTCTGGCCCAAGAATGTTTCTTTCTCTTGTGTTCTTTATTATGGTGAAACCTACATATTAATCTTTCCTGAGAACTGTGATTTATCTTTTAATTACTGGAGGTGTTTTTAACTCCTGAGTTGTTTTTCTAGCTAATTCAGTGTTCAATACCACATTATAATTTCTTCCCAATAGAAATGATGCTTCAATCACTAGATGACACCATGGTAGTTTAAAATACTTCTGGATTGTGTAATTTCTCTTCTCTCTCTCTCTGTGGAACTTCGTTCCACCCTTGGATCATATTCATCCCACACTTGGAGGTATAACATATATGTAAAGATTCTGTATCTAAAAATGTTTTTGTTCTTCAGTATAGCAGTTTAGCAGCATTTGCTCGTACTTACTGACAAAGACAACCTAATAAAACAAAACTGATTTTGTCTGAATCTGTCATGGTTTTGACTAGATTCGCTCACTAAGCAAACAGACTGCTTGCTCCAAATTTCTCCTGCTTCCTCTCATCCTCTGAGAGTCTTTTCACATATGTCCTTGCTGTCTTTGATTTGTACTGTCTCTGCTTTGTTTTCTATGCTCAGTTCTATGTTACTACTTAGCTTAACTACTCAATGATGTGTGCCCCCAATGCTGTATTCTGCTCTATTCTGGGATATCTTGCCTGCTTCAATTTCAGTAAAGGGACTCTTATGCTTAATATTCACACATTGCCTATCAAAAATAAAACCTAAATAGCCATAATAATAATCGTGACTGAGTGCCTGCTTTTGAACAGAGCATTATTTCATGTTTTTTCCTTTTTTTTTTTTTTGAGTCTGCAAAACACATTGCTACATTTTCCACAGGCTCATCTTCTACACCTATCAAACTGCAGCTGTTATACAAACAGTGTCCATTTGGTCAGCCAACAGTAGAAATGTTTTCATTAAGACCTACACTGAACTCTACATAATAGTAAGCAGGTGATCAAATTTGAGGAAAAACAAGTTTTCAAAAAATCAGTGAGTGAAACAAACAAATATTCAGGCTCTGTTGGTCAAAGAGTGATTAAAAAGTATCTTATATGGACATGTGCTTTGGGAGGAGAGCTGTTAAAATGGTCTGTGTCTTGTAGGAAGGGATCAGTCAATGATGGGAGTTGAGGAGAAAACTCAGCAGATAATTCAGATGAATAATTGGTCATTTTCTGCTTTCAGTATACCAATGGAAAGTATGTGAACTTTTCTAGATGTATTTAAATGTATTTAGTTGATAAAATCCAAGCTGCAATCTGCTGTCTGAATTTGGAAACTAGCATTGCATAATAATATTGCTTCTTGTTGACTGGCAGAAGAATAGCATAGTTTTTATGCCTGTCTTTTGACTGAATGAGTGTTGATGCTAAATCAGAATATGAGCATGAACAGTCTTACTTTTATTCAGCAATTTTAAAACACACATTACATCTGACTGAGCAAGCTTTAAGCTTTCTTTTTTTTCTGAGTGCTGAGGGTGAGTGAAATAATCGTTAGAAAGGAAAACAAATATTGCCCAAAATAAATATCATTATCATAAATATAATCTAAATATCGTAGATAAGGGCATTGCAGAAGCACATTTATGCCTGTATGGTATCAAAGATCAGCCAGAAAATCGCGAACTACTGAAAATACCAACATACTAATTATTTCTGATGCCAGTAAATAAATAAGAAATATATCACTATAACAGTAGAAATAATGATGATAATTTTAGCATAGAAATAAAATTATGCATAAAAAAAATGATGGATTTTTACAAAATGAAGAACACTGCATCATCCCAAGGAGACAACCTGAAAAAACCCAAACCCTCAGTTAGTTAGGTGTGGCACCATCTTAAGAAGCTGCCATGAAACTGAATGTTCAGAAAGATTCACTGGTGTTTGTTTACATGAGACACATCATGAAAAGTGCTTAAACCCAGTGCTTTGGCTGCAGCAAAGGAACCTACCCTATAGGTATAATAAGTCTGCAAAACTTACTAAGAGCAGTGATGACTGCAGTTAACTATTTAAACGTTAATATTAGAAGCGTTGAACAAAGGGAGAGGAACCAGGAAGCTCAGTTAAAGTTGCAGATCTGTTCTGAAATCTCAGCATTGTTCCTTTTATTTTTCTCAACAGCATGGGTTCAGGATGGAGTTGTTAGGTTTAAGTTAGAATTTCCTGGCTCTTTTTTTTTTTTTTTTTTTTTTGGTTTTTGTTAAACTTCAATATTTTTAAACATACTTTTACCAGGAGTTCCTCTGGTTAAATTTTCTCCCCTTTTCCGTTTCCCTCAAGGTTGTTTTATGCATACGTAATCGTTTTACAGATGGCGTACAACAATTTGAAACAAACTCTTTCCAGGCTATCAGAATAACCAATTGTAACTAGGATTTTCTATATTACTGCTCCAGTGCTTTTTCTGTGTTCAACTCATATTGCCTTCTTTGAAAAAGAAAGAAAAAAAAAAAGTGTTTTTTTAATACTTTCCAGGAGATCCATCTCCAGGCTGACTTCTGCAGATAAGAAATGATATCTGGCTTCCGCTCTCTTCTGCTATCTGTATGCTACTGCTGGATCATGGTGTTCCTCACCTTCAGTGGCAGCACACAGCTGCTGTTTCTGTTGCCTCTTACATCCCCTCTTATGAATGCTATTAGATGAAAAAAATGATTCAAACCATAGAACTGTGGAAGCAGTTGTGACCTTTTTTAAATTTGGCAGAAATTTCCTCTTGTAAGATGGTAAATATGAGAAGTCAATACCAAAATGTTGAAGTAGAAATGTTCATCTTAAGCCAATTTTTTTCCCTATTTGTAAGAAGATAGCTGATTTGATTTTTTTCTTTATTAGTTGATGTTTTTGTTTGATACCCTTTTTTTTTTGTTTGTTTGTTTCCCTGGCTCACTGTAATGAGCTATAATGATGCGCTAGAGTTCCCCTACTTTCTTTGTGCCAGCCCATACCATTCTCCTGTCATGTGTTGGCCTCTTTGCTTGTTACTGAGCTGCCTTGGAGCCATCTTGCAGTTGTTTACAAAATGGAATGCTGAAGTACAGGAGGATGACTCTGAAGTAAAGAATTTTAGAACTTCATCTATCTTGAATAATGTTTCTGTTTTCACTCTGATTCAGAATTGATATCACAATAATGGAATTGGGCTTTTATACATACTCTCCCTACAATGAGAATATGCTGTCCTTATACATCTATTTCACAGGCCCTAATTTAAATTACAGGCATGAAATTCTTTGGGTGAAGTAGCCAGCAGGTGTTGCGCTCTCTTCGTGGCAACATACTCCTTAGCGCTCCCTGGTGTTGCGAGGGTGGTTGTCTTTCAAACATTACTTTTCAGGAGAAGGCATTTCTATCTCTGATTCTGGCTCCAGCCTTTGTTCAGTTTTGTTCTTACCATCTTTTCAGCCGGCTCTTAAGTTGTAAGAAAGCGGAACTCTCTAACAGAGAGAAACCAGCTGTAGCTTTAGGAAAAAACGTAAATATTTTCGAGGGTATTGATAAAGTTGTAATATTTTAAAGTGATTCCATTCCTATGGTGTGGGATATTAAGTCTTTTACACTGCACATTCAGAGTTACTGTGGGAACATCTATTATCTTCAGGGGTGAATTTAGTGATAAACTCTCTGCTTCAGACAACTGTTACAGGTATGTAGCTACTTCCTCGAAGTGGTTTTGAAAAAGTTAATCTGAATTTTCTTTGTGTAAACAATAACAAAAATGAAAATTGACCTATTCTTAGCTGCTTCTTGACTCAGTTGTTCTATTATTCCTATTTTATTAATATATTAACCATGATCCAAAGCTATGCATTGTTTAATGTGCCAATGTTGTATAACTTTTTCTCAAGGGAAATTTAATGGCATATATTTTCTAAAATTAGAGGCGAGTTCATAATTTTAAGATTCAGCAGCAGTTTTCACTTGAGAAGTGTAATTTTATTCTATGGTTACGGTTTCTTGATTTAAAATATATATATATAAAAACCATTCCTTTGTAGAGTTCATTTGTGGAATTTTCTTGCCTTCTATCATTCTGGCGTGTGTGCACACCATGGGTCCCTGTGCTTTACAAATAGAAATTACCCATCAGATAGATGGATAAGATTATCTCCAATTCTTGTTAAAGGGAGCGAAGCATGCTGATCGTTTGGATGTTTTCAAATATTTTAGCTGATGTGGATATGTGGTCTAACTTTATTACTGTGGGAAAGCCACAGGCAACATTTTCAGTTGTGTAAACTGATCCAGTAACTTCAGCTTTGCTGATTTATGTTAACTGATGATCTGATCCAATGTTTAAAGGATATTAAACAAATCAGATATACAATAAAAGTAACTGGTGATTGACTGGTTCTTACAGAACTCAAAACCAGAGAATAGGCTTTTAAACCTTTTGTAGTCACTCAATATTTTAAATGATGGTTGAACGCAATAGAGTTATTCTAATCTATGCCGGCTAAGCATCTGACGTGGTAGTTCTGAACGCTGTTAAGATCATTTGGCTGTTTCTGTTTGCTGTGGTATAATACAAGAGCAATGGTACATTTGGCAAATGTAAATTGCAACAAGATTACAGTAGATAAAAAGAAATATTTTCAGAGCTCATTATTAACTATTGGGTAGCATAAATATAAAATGGTCCTGCATTCTTCTGTTCCACTTCCTGAGCTAACAGCAAGTTTCTGTGTGCTAGGTACGTGCTTTCTGTTAGGCATAGTGTTACTTTGTTTTCATTATGGATGAGCACAATGGTGGTCGGAGGAAGAAGACTCTATTTTTCTTTGTATCATTTGACACTTTTCCCTGTCAGAGGAAATGATCCTTGCTCAAAGGACTCATCAGTCTGGCCAGAATTAGCAATTTCCAAACTATTAGGTCAATGAAGGGATTTTCTTTGTATCAATTCCTCAGCCTTTTAGGCAGTTTAAAAAGAACTGTTTTGGCATCTTTCCAGATTGTATATTGTGCCTGGAATTTCAGCCTCCAGCCTTTCACTCCAGTTCACTGGAGTTTACCCAGTGATCATTTGATGTTGATGTTTTGCTTTGACACGGTGCTAACATGATGTGCTGAGGATGGAGAAAATATCAAAGAGCACAAAAAACTCCTTTGCTGTTTAAAAATATTTGAAACCAAATCTAAACTTTGCTGATAGCTGAATCCTTTCTTTTTGTGATTTTTGGATCAGATAGGCTTTTTATCCAAACTATTTATCCTAATCAGCAGTTGGAGGAGAGGAATGTTAAATAAACTATTTTATTCTGATTCTTTCTCTGGATGTTTACCAGGCTGTTGACAAAGGCCAGAGAATGTTTAATGACTTGGTGGGGAGACTTGAAACAGAAGTGGGGATCACACTGGATGCTCCTTATTCGATTTCTTTCACAGTGCAACAAAAGGGAAATGATGACAGACCACCTCTTGATACCCAGTTTGATTAAGAAAATTTATCATGTTCCTTGTCATGAGTTCAAGTCTCCCACACTGAATAATATAAACATTCTCAAACAAAGCCAGAAATAGGCAGATAAGACTCAGATGTCTCTACCAGAGAATCATATTCAGTCTAGAAACGTGAACATGACCTCAAAATAACTCTCATGTAGAACTGAGGAAGATTTAAAAGTACTTGAAAGATTTCTCCCCGTGCAGGAGAAACTCAGGTCTCCCAGTTTGGTGAAAGGAAAAGTGGTCTTCTCCATTTCTTAAGTCTGTACATTCCTTGAGCTGACAGTAATCAAGATACATAATCGGGAACTCATTATTTCCTGGAACTTTGATTTTGTTTTCATTCTGTCAGTTCACATATAGAAAATCATTCCCCAAATTAGAACAGCATTCTGGCAGTCACATTAGAGAATGTTACAAAGGAGATAAAAGTGGCATAGAGCAAAAATATATTTCAAGACTGTGTCATCAGATTTATCTCACCAAAGCAAGAAGATTATTTTTTGACATGAAGAGCTACATATAAACAAAAAATGTACACATTTGTTACTTAAAGAATTTGCTCTGTTTGTGGTTTTGTATGCTTCTGAGCTTGCACTCCAGGACATAACTGAAAAAACATTTCTTTAGTGGCTTACTCACGGAAATCATGCATTTAAGTAGTGTATTCTGAATACACTTATGATGAGCAATAGACACCTTTAAGAACCAAAGGTCAGAACTTGCACTTTCTTACAGAATACTGAATGCCGTGTGTATGAATATTTCAAGGAAGGAATGAAGAGGAAATCTGAGATTGTGGATGGTGCTTTCTCTGTGCCATCCAAACTTGGGTTGCTGTAGGAATACTTCAGAATGAAGATATCCTCTATCTTAAATAATGGCAATCTTCACAAGTGTGACACATGCATTAAGGGAAATCTTTCCAACTGAAGCTGAAACTTTTTAGAACTTCAGTGCAGTCAAACTGTGCTTTGAATTTTGGACAATCTGGAACCAGAGAAAGGATTAAACTCAGTAAACAATGTGCAGAGGCAAATAGTTTTTCCAGCCCTAGAATCAGGGCTTAGTGCCTTAGCCCTTCATCTCTGGAGACCTGATTCTTGTTCCAGGGTAGGTAATAAATAGCATGCTTGTTTGGTCAAGTGGTTATCTTCTGTTTGCCAACTTTTAGGATTCTTATTGTATGTTGTAGACTGGCTTTTCACAGGTTGATTATCTTCAGTTTAGAGTAAGTTCCCAAGCAGAATTTTCAGCGCATGATAGTCTTTATAGGTGAGTGGTAGAAAAATAACATTTATTTTTATGCAGTACATATGGTAGACATGTGGCAGAAAACAGAAAATGGCAGGCGATTTAAAACACCATCAGAGAAAATCAAAGGGATAAAGCCTAATGAAGCAGATGGGCTTATGATGTTAGTGAGAGTTGTTATGAATCTTTAGATAAAAATTACATAATAATTTTGCTTACTACATATCCTTTAGCCTAGATGTAGGACTTCTACTATAAAAGGTACGTATGGAGCCTGTAAATTTCAGATGCAGTAAGGAAAATAGTCAGGCAATGTTTGTTTTGATAAAAAAGCTCTGAAGGGTGGATCATAGCTTAATTCTAGGGAATATGATTTGCCCAGTAAAATGACTGAGAGTGCACTTATGCAAAAGTATGTAAGAGTATTTGAAAAGGTATTTCCATGTGCACTATTGGATTGTTTTGTTTGGAAACTTTCAAGTCTGTTACTGTTCAGAACCTTGACCTAGGGGTGAGAGGTCGAACAATAAATATGGTTAAATGGTGAACATTTCTGGTCTATGGCTATTTCACCTTGAGATGCTCCTCTTGTATGAGTACCTTTGTATGGTCATACTTTCAGACCTAGTTCTTTTATCACATTCCTTAATTCAGTATCTGAGCACACTTACTAAGACACTGAGAAATAGCATGGGATATTTGTTTTCAGATCCCATTCCCATGGGGAAAAATATGTTTAGTTTTGGTAGAGCTTCTTTTGGTTTCTTCTTTTTTTTTTTTTCTTTTTTAATAGATGCAATCATGGTTTTACAAGTCCATCTGAAAGAAATGTACTTTGACCTTTTAGCAAAAGCTGGTGATATTTCTAAACTTTATTACTTGGTGAGTGGGCTTATTTCACAGTTTTGAAAAGTCTGTGAGAAAATCTTGTCTCTTGCCTGGATAAACACTTTAATTGCTGTAGAGAGCTGTGTTCTTCCAGAGGAAGACAGTTGCTAAATACAGTTGCCACCTCAGACTTAAAGTATAAATGCCCTGAGACACGGACATTGGAAGAAAAGGCATGAGATTGATGTAATGATCTGTGATAAGTTTCTTCATGATGATTTCACATTTTATTGCCTGCAACTTGCCTTAAGCTGATGCTCCACCCAAACCAGCATTTTCACTGTGTGTTTAGATAGAAGATTTTGTTGGTAAAAGACTGGGATGTAATAGGGTGCAGAGCGGAGTTGGACTGATAGGTGCTGTGAAAAATCCTAGTGAGGGAAACAAAGAGATTACTTACAGAGCTTGTTGCTGTTGGCCCTTCCATTTTACACTGTAACTCCCCATTTGACCAATCTGAAATTGGCAATACCCACAGCAGTGAATTTCTTTCTCAGTCTTTGAACATTGATAAAGGTGAGCAAAGTTTTACTGTCATCTTGAACAATATTGTCTCCTTTGAGACACTGTTTTGATGTTTGAGAAAATAAATTATTTTTTGCCTTTCTTCTTGGCCAGTTTTAATTGTCCATATTTTTTTTTTTTTTTTTTAAATCTAGGCTATTTAGTCTTATTATCATGGTACCAAATATCAATGATACAGGCTATGCGGGAAAAGCTCATTCCTGAAGAAGTAGGTTGTTTTCTGAAAGCAGGTATTTCATGAATCAGCAGTGACTTCAGCATTTCTTTTTTTCCCCTAAGTAGGACAGAAATTAAATGTTTGGAGTTTGGTTTCTTATTTCTCCTTTTATAGTTGTTGACAGCTCTTCGTATTTTGAGCTATAATATAGAGAAAAGAGTATGGTATCATGATGAATTCAGTTGGAAGAGTATCCATCTCGCTTATTGGACATATTAGGAAGTGAAGGCCTGTTTGGTATTATAAATTGTGTGGGTCCATGGAATGGGTTAATTTGGAGTTTGTGTTTTTGCAGGAAGTGGAAACAGAGGCATAAGAGAAGTGGAAGTAAATTCCTGGTTGTCAAAGCAAATTTGCATTGGATTAAAGATAGATTTGAGGTCCTTATGTATTAGTACAGAAATGTTGGCTCTTGTAAAGAAGAATTTATGAAGGTTGCTTTTAAATAAAAATGAGATCAGTGAAAAGGGTAGATAGGATTGTAATACCAAAATAATTAGGCCAAAACCTGTGGTTAATTGTGCAATTACTATTCATATTGGCCAGGTTGAAACTGATCAATGTGGTTAGATAAAGAATATAGAGATTTGTAGATGTTGCATGAAAAACTGGAAAACAATGTATGTGGACTGCGTGTCTGCACTGGAAGTATAATGCAAGGGGAATAGAAAACTAACAGGAAAATAGGTTGTAGAAGACTCTTCCAGTTAAAGACTTACTCTGCAGTCCAATACACTATGCCTACAGCAGTAAACAAAATAGGAAGCTTTTTCACTAGGTAGCAGTGCTGAATAGGAGAGAAATTACATGTGCTGAATAATACATCTAACGTTATTTTATGTAGTTATTTCAGTGGAAGTATGAATATTTCTGACATGATAGTGTTCTGATGACAATGTGAGTAAGTGCGTGCTCCCGAATTCTGTTGTGACATGCACTTTAAAGACATAAGGCAAACATTTAAAGCAGAGATAGAAGTGTGTATGGGAACAATTTTCAGTTGTATAACCCCATGCAGATTTAGTAGTAATGTTCCTTATTATCCATCTATACGTAAAGCTGCAAGATCTGATACACAACTGCAGCATCAGTGTGGTGTGGCACAACCAATTACATTTGCAACTTAAGAAAAGTGTGTTAATGCTACCATTTTTTCTTAAGCTTCTGGAAGGATTAATGAATCTAAGAAATATAAAAATAGAATCAAGAAAACTGATTTTGATTGGTAATAGGGAGTCTGCATAAATAATTGAAAACTCGTGTGGTGGCAATCATCAGAAAACTTTGGAGACTGGGAAAGCTTCTGTGAGTTGCAGTAATTGTTACACTCCAACCAGAGTTAATGGAATATGACTATAAATAGCTGTCCTTTGCACTTTGGAATGCCTTTTGCACTGCTCTCTGCTTATAGGACTTTTTTTATTATTATTTTTTATAATTGGGGACAGTAGGTTTAAAGGGCATTACACTGATGTTGGCGTAGACTATAAAACTTATCAGATGTTCACTACTTAGAAACACAATACACTCCCTCTCATTTTTGATCTTATAACTAGCGCAAAAAAAAAAAAAGGCAGGGGAGGCTGTGGAATGACACTTAGAACCTTTTGTTTAAGGCTTTTAATTTAGCTTTATAACATACCCAGATTGCATACTGCTGTATCTATTTAGTAGATCAAGAAACTGTGGAACGAGAGGTTAAATGACTTATCCCAGTTGTAACAGAGACTCAGTGACAGAACTGGAAATAGAAGCCAAATGTCTTATTTCTCATATCTTTGGTGCAAGTCTTTAGATTCCAGATTAAAATTCAGACCAAACTCAGGAGCTTGGTTGCGGAGGAAACTGGTAAGTTGAATTTAGAGATTCTTATGCTTGCAAATAAATTTGTTTGCAATTCAGGTGCCAAGATAATACATGATACATGATTTAGAAAGCAATTCATACTTTTGCATGATTATTTTTATTGGAAAGTGCAGAAACCAAATCAAACTTTGCAGGGAAGCATGCTAATTTCAATGATTTTCTTTCCCAGAAGAGACTCTGCAGGTTCATAATGGAATTTCTAGTTACAGAAACCCAACCCAGAAACACTGGATGCGATGACAGCTAGATGGTTCAGGTGCTTACCCCGAGTTTGGGGAAAAAAGTCTCAGTCTGTGTTGTATTGATTCAGGATGGTGATTTCAGCCTGTTTCTTCTGCATCATCTAGGGACACTGGTTATTCTGGTGACACACTCTGGCTTTTTACTCCCAAATTACTTTAAATGTCTCTTTTATCCAAATACTATGGAGGAAAATCTTCAGAAAATTTAATTTTCTTTGCTTTGAAACTATAATTTCTCACCCAGCCTCTAATATAGATCACTCAATAGTCTGTTAGTAATATGTTCAAAGTTCAAAGCCAGCAGCAACCCAAATCATCATTATATAGCCTATACAAAATATCTGAGCCATCAAGTCCAGGTGTTTACAACACAGAAATCATTACAGTAAATGCAACACGTTTCCATTTAGTTTTTGACAGTTTTACTAAAGCAGCCAAAACCTGAATGGACTTAGAGCCAGAATACCTTGCTTGATTGTAGAAATTATCTGTTCTGTTCAGAACAGAGATATGTTGAAGCAGAAGGCAAGGGCTAAGCGCAGTTGTGATGTGGAGAAGAGGAGTGGAGCTCTGCAAACCAGATGACTGTACGTGACCCAGAGTTTGTGGTGTGTTAAGTGATGCTAACTGGAGGGGAAAAGGAAAGAGAGAGGACTATAGCCCTCCTGAGTTTCCACTGCAGCCTGCCCCTAGGAAGAAGCCTGCTTTGTATGTTTAATAAGGACTTCTGGCTGTCAGTACTGTTGATTATGGGTTTTTTTATGAAATTATTTAAAAAAAAAAACTAATTTGATACTACATCCATGAATACAACTCTGTAGTGAACATATTGGGATGCTTGGACTGGAGCCAACTCTGTATTTTACTTTCTGATTTTTGGAGCATTATGTCATGATGAAACCAGAGAAAGTGTGTAATAGATCCATCCCCTTGTTATCTGTGATCTTACTAGTTCCACAGCTTGCAAATCCTACAAATTAGGTTCACATATCAGCACTTCAGTAGTCTTCAGCAACATCAGCTTGACACAACATAACAAGCTTTCTGATACTCAAATGAATGGCTGCCCTCTTAGCAGCAGTGGTATAAACTGCATTTCACTTTCTTTAATGGCTGAGTAACTTTTGTTCAAGTATTTAGGAAATTATTTCAAACACTCCCTTTTTTTTTTTCTGCGTGTGCCTGTGAATTAAATTTTGTGAATGAATCGTCGCTTTCTATGCAGAAAGCTTGAGCCAGCTGAAGTCTGATATCAAGTGCAGAAGTCCTACTAATCTGTATATAAAAGAACACTGCAAATTTACCTCTTCAGAAGTTAGAAAATTACCATTATGTTTTTATAGATAACATCAACTCAGTCATCTTGTGCATGAGAACTGAAATTAGTATTTTTAATGGCATCATTGTAAACGGCACTTTTAGGAGGCACACTGAGCGCAGGATGAACAATCCTCTTCCTGCAGCCCTTTGCCTCATTTACCGGACACCTTCTAAGCTGTGAGGCGAGGGACCGATGGACAATGGGCTCATTCACTTCAGAGCACTGATTCATTTCTGCATCACCTTTCACTCTGTGCAGGGAATGAAACGGGGTGGGGGGGAGAGGTGTCTGTGGAAAAAAACAGTATGTGGTTTGTGTAATTAAAGATTGTATCCTGATGTACAAGCAGAAGAGAACTGTAATACAGTTGAAAAGACATGCTTGATTTGCAGGTTTCTTAACGGTTGCGTGCATGACATGGTAACTGCTAGAGTTGGTGTTTTCTTGTAGTTTTTTGGTTGTGTCATAAGGTATACGTGTACATGTTTGGAAGTGCCTATTCATTATGGTCATATGGAATTGACAGTAATTTTAACATATGAAGTGATTAAATTTGAACAAGATTTTCCATGTCAGTAAATGTAGCTTTATCAAATTAAGAAATTTTCATAGAAAAGCATCTTTTTGTTTTTTCTTTTCTGAAGATTTCACTGGAGATAGATATATTTCAGGTTTGTCAGTGTTTAATTTCTTCCTCAGTATAAGCTTAGCAATGACATATAGGTATTGTAGCTTTGGATCTTTTGGGCTTTTCTTCCCTATAGAAAAGATGCTGTGCATCTGGACTATGTTTTCCATACTGCATGGCAGCCAGTCCCTGGGGATCCATACTAGTGTAGAGAACAGATCCTTTTATTTCAGTTTGGATTTGACAGATCAGATAAAATACGTTGATTCAGGGATACTGAAATAATTCAACTAAAAAGCTGAAAAAGAATAAAGGGAAATTTTTAACTTTTGTCTCAGTTAATTATAAAAATAAGTATCAGAATATCAGACTTTTCCCTGGAGTGGAAAGTTCTTTTTTGATCAGTTACACCACTTACAGATTAGGCAAAGCAGATGGTTATATTGCAAATTCTGATTAAGACATACCATCTTATTTTTATCTTTTTTTTTTAATGATTTATATTCTATTTCAGTCTCTGTGTGTGGTCTGGACAGGGCCTCAGTAGAGGAGAGACTTCAAGACTTGTGCCAAGCTGTGCAATGTTATGGTGGTCTGATGATACGGGTTGCTGCTCTTTTCTATTTTAATAACAACCGTTTTCTTTTAACATTATAAAGCTAACAGTTGTTAGTGTTTTTAATTGAGCTGCCCATGAAGTGTGAATGATAGGTGGAGCTGGCACAGAGGATGATCCAGAATTAATTAATTAATATTAATAACAGGACTGTAGTTTATTTCAACTACAGAAAATCTTTTGGTCTGTGACTAGCCAATAGACTCACCATTTGTACGTATGCGTCTCCATCACCACCACAAACCTTAATACGTTGTATGGTCTGTTTCCCTTTAAATGCTCCTTCAGGCTTGAGTTCACATGTCTTTCCTTAGCTCATACAATTTTTGTAGCAGAGCCAACAGCCTGACAGCACTTTTAAAAAAGAATGAATGGGGTTAAAGTGCCCAAGTACTGATACACTGGTTTTATGGCTGTTGTCTGTATTTTTGACTGCTGAGCAGTCAGCTATTGCTAATTCACAGAGAAGAAATGATTGAAGTTCAGATTGTAGTTTTCTTGTGAACTGCATCACAATTTTCTTAGTCCAACAGTGAAATAATTCTTTTAGAAGAGTCCTTTCTCATAATGTCACTGCCAGGAAGGCTACTCCAGTCTGTGTTTTTCCAGTACTACTCACTGTAGATGGATTAATTTCCAGAGGTCGCACTTGTTTCAAACATAGATGTATTTAGCCTGTGCTTTGCCTACTGGCACTGCAGCTGCAGCTCCCTGAGTCAACATGTGTGAGCAGAGGCTTGCTTGGGAACCTCATCCAGGACAGGCCAGTGGGCTCTCATTATCCAGCCATCTGGACCCCAGATTATTGCAGATATGACATGTGCAGTAAAGGCTGCCACACAAATACGTGTTATGAATTCAGCTCATTTTATTTTGAGTTAGAGTTTTGAAGTCACTCTGTTCCTTCATCTACAATAAACAAACACATGTGTATGTGTACACACATACTATTGCCTTTATCTGCTGTACCTATCTGCTCATCACACCCTCATTACCTCTGCAGAGCTTGCTCTTATGAAAGTCTATCATTCAGCTTCTACGTGCTTCACCTCTGTGAGGGTGTTATTTCTATTCTTACCTCACACTGGCCCTTCTGTCTCACTGATTGACTTAAGTGACATTTACAGTGTTCCGGGAAGATGATTTCTCTTTATCTCTCTGTTAAATGAGTGCCATGACTATGTGTGGGGGGAGAAACCTGACAGTTCAAGAATGGGAAGCAATTATACATCATACACCCTGTAGCTTTTATATTTTATATTAACAATTGCTGTGAAATGAGAAGCCAAGCCTTTGAACAAAGAAATATATAACAAGCTGGGACAACTGTGGTGAGGCAAATGTTCATGTGGAACAAATATTTTTATAAACCAATTCAAGCACACAGGAGAAATTTTAAGGGACTCTTTTGCAGGACATAAATGCTGACCTTATGTAGTCTCTATGTATAGGAACCTTCCTCAAAGTTACAGACTAGAGTTGGAGGAGTTAGTTTCTATATAGAGTTGACTCCTGAAGCTTTGTTTTACCTTAATCTCTGAAACGCTGGGATATGGGATCATTTGGGATACCCATGCTGTCTGACTTTGGGCACTAAACTGAAGCACCTATCCTGGAAGACTCGTCTTTTTATAATGTACTTGATACAGGCTCATCTAGAGACCAATGCTGGGCAACTGCCTGTTCCTCTCTACTCACTGTGGAAATACCAGGGAGGAAGACAAGAGTCAGTAGGCCAAGGTACGTGGAGAGAAATGTCTGCATGATCCCACACTGTCTTCTGTCAGTTCCTTTCCCCCCATCCCCCCCAAAGTTTAAATTACATGAGATGTAGCAAAGTGCTTTTTCTCAGCTTGGAAAGCACAGGCATATATGGCATTACATGTATTTTGGATGAGCCCCCTCTAGCATAATATTAACCTGCTGTTCAGTTGTCTGAAACTGAAGGAACGGATGACTTGAACCCCTGCATTACGCCAGGCAGAACACAGTAGAGCTACCCTTGCCTATCTAGAGGTTACTGTATGAAAACAATCCATTACTCTGAGGAGGCTGAGCTTATCTAATTAATATAATTAGTTAGGGGCTCATACATCATGAGACCCTTCACATCCTAAAATGGTTACTGGATTTGTTACTGGATCTCCACTCTGCGGTTCCTTGCTTTTTCTCTAGAATAAACACCTTTTAGTTTCTTGCAACAATAGTTTGATTTTGTTTCCTGGTTGGCAGTTTACTCACTTCTAGCTCCTATTCTTTCTTAACCTAGCTCTCATACTTCCTTTAGACGTTAACATAGTGCCTTCTTAGTTAACCATATTTCCTCAGTATCTCTTTGGCCTTCTTTTCCAGTTGAGTATAAATAGGTACAGATTGCCATTCCCGTTGTTTCTCTCTATAGTCATTGCTTCTGGTGTCATGTTATATTAAGGTCAGATGCTTTTTGAACTGGTATTGTCCCTTGCTTGTTAGGTACCTGGTATGTTTTCTCACGCTAGAAAAATAACAAGGTCAGTTAGCAGAAATTCCTTTCAAACATTACTGAGTATCCTGTCTGGTAGGAGTGATGAATCTCTTTTTCTACATAGGCCATCCAAATCCCTTTTGTCTCAGCCCTCTTGTGCATTGTTCTGGGAGTTTTCTTCCTGTGGACAGCTCAGTAGACTCTTGTGGACTATCTCCAGGTCAATCCTTAGGTCTTGCTGCTTTACAGCTCCTATTTAAGAAAGATAATGCAAAAAAGGGTCATTGTTGTCTCTGTTCCCTCTTGTTCAATTTGGAGGATGTTCTGGCACGCAGTAAGCTTCAGTGAGTCCCGGTGATCTGGCTCTGGGTCTGGGCTTTGCTTAGTTCCTAATTTAGGCTTATAGGCCAGGAAAATGTTGTAATGTAGTTTCTTCTCTCCAGTTAGTCCTTGGAGATTCCTCTTCAGATTCAACTGCAGACCTTCATATATTATTTTCTCTGCTGTTTTTTAGCTCAGCAGATTTCTTGTAACTTCCTGCCTAATGGGTCCATCTCCTCCTCTTCACTCCTTATATGAGCATGAGGTCATGGTGAGGTTGTTTACTTATAAGTCTGCTTCCAGAAACCCTTGTCCTTTCAGTTTGTAACCTTTTAAACCCTTGCAGGACTTGAAACATTTTCAGCTCAGTTGATTCTTTTCTTCAGAGTTTTCAGTTTATGTGATTAATCTTTATTTTTCAGTGTGTGTACTTGAGTGCTACAAGAGTCTTACGCAAACACAAAAGACAAGAAATAAATATGTTGTACACAAGGCAACTGGATAAGAACAGGAAGGGGTAACTTCAGTTTTAGCCTAACAAAGCAAGGAAAGAAAAAGGGACATATGATCAGGACAGGAAGGCTCCAAAGCAGAAACTAGGCACCTGTTCTTCAGGTGTTTCACAGCAGTGATTGATTGATCCCAAAGAACAGTGTTGTAAGATTGTCACACTGAAGTTTGAGATTCATGCTCTTTTCCCACATCTGTACATTTTTGGTCACAGTTGACAGAGGGTATTAAACTATACCCACAAATTAGAGTTTGAGCTTTAAAATTTATCTTTTTCTCTCTTCTGTGTTCAAGAAGGTCTGGACATGGTATGAAATACAGACTAATTTAGAACATTCTGGGCACTGTTAGGTCAATGGAAAAAATGTTCCCTGATTTTAAGAGTATTATCTAAAAGGTTTACCAATGGTTGAAGAGCTGAAAGATAACACAGAGAGACACTGTCAAAATTGTGGCTATTTACCTTTGAGCATGTAAAAAGTAAGCACATGTGGATGACTGACCCCTCTGGTACTGGGAGAGAGGAAAGAGAACACAGCAACCTAGTCTATCAACTTATGTTCTCAGATCAAAGGTAGCTAACAGCTGCTGGAAAGGGAAATAGGATAAGGAAAAATGCAGACTTTTGGAATGATATGAATCAAAGCAATAAAAAAATATTTCTTGAGAGGAATCCTGAAGCAGCTGATATTGGAAAACCTGGTAAGTCTACACGTTGTCTGAATTCAAAATCTAATTGCCTCTTAAGGTAATACAGATAGGCATTTGGGGGCTTGTCTTCAGTGTGCATTCTAGGTGAGGCCAGAAAATATTTGAAAGTTTGGTGTTAATTAAGCATCCTGTCCAGGACAGGATGAAGGTGATTCTGTTCTTCACACAGCAGGCTCACTGTCAGTGAGTTCACAGAGCCATTAGAATCATTTGGGTTGGAAGGGGCCTTCAAGCTCATCTAGTTCCAATCCCCCTGCTGTGGGCAGGGACACCTCCCACTAGATCAGGTTCCTCAAAATCCTATCCAGTCTGACCTTGAACACTTCAAGGAATGGAGCATCCACAACTTCTCTGGGTAACCTGTTCCAGTGTCTCATGACCTTCACAGTAAAGAATTCCTTCCTAATATCTAATCTAAATCCACCCTCTTTCAGTTTGAAAGTGTTACCCCTTCTCCTATCACTACACTCCTTGATAGAGAGTCCCTTCCCATGTTTCCTGTAGGCTCTCTTTAAGTACTGTGAAGTGGTTATAAGGTCTCCCCAGATCCTTCTTTAGGCTAAACAACTTCAACTCTTTCAGCCTGTCTTCACGGGCAAGGTGCTCTATCCCCCTGATCATCTTTGTAGTCCTCTTCTGGAACTGCTTCAACAGAACCATGTCTGTCTTATGCTGAAGGCTCTAGAGGTGGACACAATACTCCACATGGGGTTTCATGAGAGTAGAGGGGGAGAATCACCTCCTTGACCCACTGGCCACACTTCTGTTGATACAGCCCAGGATGCAATTGTCTTTTTAGGCTGTGAGTGTATATTGCTGGCTCATCCTCAGTTTTTTTCATCCGCCAGCATCCCCAAGTCCTTATCTGCAGAGATGCGCTCAATCTACTCATTGCTCAGCCTGTATTTGTGCTTGGGATCGCAAGGTGCTGGATCTTGCTTTTGGTTTTGTTGAACTTCATGAGGTTTGCATGGGCCTACCTCTCAAGTCTGTTGAGGTCCCTCTGGATGGCATCCCTTCCCTCCAGTGTGTTGACCACATCACAGAGCTTCTTGGTGCCATCAACAAACTTGCTGAGGGTGCATCTGATGCCACTGTCCATGTCACTGTCAATGATGTTAAGGAGCATTGGTACCAGTACTGAATGGGTAAATGAGGGATTCATCTTCTATCTGAGAGCTATTGTCATGGTTAATAAGTTATTTAGAGTTTAGTGGGTCATACATAAAAAGAGATTTGGAACTGGTTTAGTTCCTTTCTTTCTTGAAGGAAATTGGATTTGCAAAATTATTCTCTCCCACTTGTCCAGAATTAGGTGGAGAACTTAATTTTGAGCAATAAGAAAAATAAGCTCGCTATCTCTACCCTTTCACTCTGATAAAGGTTTGGAGAACAGGCCTGTAGGCTGATAATTATGTTGTTTTCAAAGCTGAAGTCTGTTTTAATGGAAATATGTATCAAATAGTTTCCTACTCAATGAAAATGCCTTTCATTATTAAAAACTTAAAAGTGTTTCAGGAAATATTTTGAACTTCATAGTTCCACCCTCTGACTGACAAACCCATAATAGAAAAAAAAAAAAGGAAAAAAAAAAACCCCAAAAAACAGCTAAGCCTCAACAATAGCCACTACTCATAGAACCGAACACACTGGTTTAGTAATACTTTGTCAGCACCACCATGGTTTCATAAAGCAGATCTTCACTGGAACTGTTTTTCCTTTCTTTTCAGATAATATAGTGATAGATTCAGATACATATGCAGAGAAAGCTCTTTTTCTTAGTTGCATTCTTTTCATGAACAGTGTAGTAGGATCTGTGCTGTTACTTCTTCCAGCCAGAGAGTCTACTGTGTAGGCTGCTCAAATATAATGATGTGTTTGCAATGTGTGTGCATAGCACTCTTCCTCTACTTTATTAGATCAAGTCATAGTATTTAATCTCTTTGCACACTTTGGATTGTGCAAAAAGAACAGAGACTGTTTTGTACATTGTCAGCACCTGACTTTATAGACCAGACTGAATTCTGGAAATTCAAGCCAGATCTCCAGTGTGTGATGCTGATTCTCCAAACCACAGCCCTCCCATGTGGTGCAACGTAAAGAAAAAAGGGATTTTGAGGGACGACAGTGATATTCTTAAGAGAAGTGTGGCATGTGTTGTTGCAGGTAAGGTTTTAATAACAGGAGGGGTTTGCCAGTAGGGGTAATGCTTAGTGTTGAAGACAACTTCTCTTTTGAAGGGTAAACCTTCAGAAGATAGGGAGGCAGCAACTCTGAAGAATTTCTTCACCTTTTCTTTGATAACAGTGGCCAGCAGATGGGATTTCTGAAACTAGAGTGAGAAGTGTTTTGGGGAATTACATGGTGGAGTGGAAAAGCCTGAATGATCTGTCATTTGTGGACTTTCTAAAGTTCTAGGACTTGATGTACCTATTAATAAGAAACTGAGAACCACCTACTAATAAGAATGTAGTAACAAATATGGATGAGTCTGACAGCTGTGATTATTTTTCTTTTATTCTCATATCTAGTTAGTTCATACATCATTTGCTTTTTAAATTTATTTATAAGGACTTCATCAGACTACTCTTGGTTCTCATTAAGTATAACAAATACAAAATGAACATTAATGGATTGAGTTACTTCGCACCCAAACTCTATGAACTGATTTTGTTTCTTGCATTTTTTAAGTGATATAATTTCATGTAGAACTACTCTGACAGTGCTTTTCTAATGACAGGTAGGATTAACTGAGACATGTCTGCTATAATCCCTGCATTTGCATTTATGTGACCTGTATATAGGAACTAAAAGAAAACTGGTATAAAAGAGATGACTTTAAGCATACTGACCACACACAAAATCAGTTGAAGTAAATGAGGTTCATCTCTTTCAGAGTCTAAAACATAATTCTTTGCATAGGATTCTTCTCCTAGGAATTCTTGAATGATACAAATTCCCTAATGCTTGACTTAACTGTTATAAAGACATTGCCTAGATTACACTTTAAAAAATACAGAATGGGACCTTTTGTTCCATGTTTCCAGCTCCTACTTTAATCAATGTCTGTTTGAGGATATTCAGGGCTTTCCAGCATCAGATATGCTACACAGCATTAATTCTTCTTTCCCCTAGGACTCTGAATAAATACTAATTAAAATTAAGCTAAAATATTCAACTTTTTAAATATGTATATATATTTTTTCAAATGTACTTTTTTTCAGGATAACAAATGTGAATACAGACTTATTTCCTGCCTAACTTACTTTCCCATGCCTGAATGTTTTCTTCATTTTTGTCCTTTTCTGTATGAAGGAAAGAAATAGTTTTGTAGAAAGCTGAACCCTCAAAATCCATTGGGTATTGTTCTATGCTACAGATTGCTAAGCATAGTATGTTAACAATGGGCCAAATAATATACTAATTTCTCTGGGATGACTTTTGGAATCTGGGAGTTGTGCTCACTGAAGGAGGATAGCAAAGCCTTACCATGCACCAGAAAGCCTTCTTGAGGTTATTTGTCTACCTTGCTCCATAAGGTGTCTCTATACGGCTGTTTTTTCAGCTGGCAGGGTAATGTAGTAAGATCTGATGTCTTAAAACTATACAAAAATGCAAATTTATTAGGCCTTTCTGTTAGTGCCCAGATATCTGGCCAAAGTCTGATATCGTTATCTGGAATATGAGAGAGGAATTTTTCTGATTGTGCTCCATTTTGGCTTACCCTTAAATCTCTAAACTGATTGGTGACATGTCTCCAACACACAGTTCAGACTTTCTGTTCTTTTTTTTGTGACATGTATTAATTGGAATTAAACATTCCAATACTGTGAACTGAGAGTCAAACATGAAAATGTAAGGGGAGGATAAAGTTCAGCGTTAGTCAGAGTGATTACATGACAGTAGTGCCTACAGAGCTGGTTAGCTCAGGGACTTACTTCCTTAGTGAAGGGAGAAGTTTGAGCTGGATGACAGAAGAGAAGAATGATGTGATATTATAGTCTGTTAGGGGTTAAGTCTGATTTTAAGAATGGGCTCACACTTCTGGATAACTGACACTGTAAACACACCTTTGTGTAAAGCTAGAGCGTGTCCTCTACATGGCTGTGGAAGTGGGGGTAATGGGGAGCATGGAAAGCACTTAACAAGTTTCTCACAGAACACTTTTTTGTGTATCTCAGCATAACTTTTCCTTGAAGCCCAGGCCAGAGTTCTCACTTCACAATTTCTTGGAAAGTACTGCATGGAGTCAGATAGGGGTTATGGCATTTATAACCCTAAATGTTGTTACTAGTAACAATTTCCAGTTGCTGACAAAGGCAAAGCACCACACAGTTGCTCCATAAACAAATGTTTATGTATAAGACATGGAAAGTGTAAACAGCAAAAGCTGTTTACAGTGTTTCTTAAATAATTTCTCAATGTGATCAAGAAGTTAACCTACAAGTGTTTCTTCCTGAACAGACTAGTGCAATCTGTTGTTAATACCATATACACTCACAGAAATAAAGTTTGTCTTCCACGATTGACTCAATAATGTAAAGAATCAACACTGCTTTTAGATTTCAGTGCTTTAAGAAATGTATATGAGGACATTCTTTCCCATGTAACCTCAATTTCAGAAATTATTTCAGTCTGGGTGGCCTGGAATATGGAGGTGCAACTTGGATTTTTTTTTTTAATTATTTGTTTTTTAAGCTGACAGATTTTTCAGTGCTTCTCAGGCTTTTCCAAAGTGCTTCTCTTGTCAGCAGACAAAGGTTTGGCAGAACTTTACAACTAGACATATTCAGCCCTTTTTCATGACTTGTTTGTATCAGCTTGTGTGTGGGCAAAGAAAAACCAAGTGTTGCTAAACCTGAGCACTCAAACATTATGAATTGTGCTCCAGACATTCAGTGAACTGCTTTAAAGTTGATGAACTTAAAAAAAAAAAAAATGTATTGAAGAGAAAGGTCTTTCCATTTGCTCTGTGATGGTTGAGCATTTTGACTCAAATTTTTCTCTACAGCCAATACAAACCTAAATCTATTTTAAAGGGGAAAATTCACGTATCTTTGCAAGATTCCAGAATTTGGGCTTTTAGGAACACCACCAAGTAGCAGCAGACTTGCAATGCATTTATTGTAACTGCTGACATTGAAAACTGTGTAATCTGCAGCAACAGCATTGCAGGTTTTGGGATGAGGGCTGACAACATCATTGTTTCTGTGTCATTCAGTTTATCCTCTAGTCAAGACCCTTGAGCTTCCAGTAACACCCGTGTGTATTACTAGAACTGGGCAGGAAGCAGCAATCCCATTTCACGGAGTACTTGTATGGTTCTAAATTTAGTTTAATTCATGTAAAACTAAATCTAGACGTTCTCTTTGAAATAACGTCTTGTCTTTAGACAGCTTTACTTGAAGTACATACTCAGAAGGAGCACTTTTGAAAATGGCCCTGGCCTCATGGTGTCTTTCAAACACTCCAAGGAGCTTTGAATAGTTCCAAAAGCTTCACTGCATTGTAATTTCCAAAGAAAACCATCTTTTGTAGCAAAGGAAGCTCTTAGAACATCACGTTTTGTTCAGTTGCTTTTGAGGGTAACAGATAAGAGAAAAAAATATCTGTGGTCCAGGTTGGAAAAAAGGGATAGGTCCCACTCAGCTTTTTGTGTTGTTGTATGGATGAAGAACTATTCTTTGTATCAGAGCAATAATTTGAACCTCTGATGTCCCCCGCTTTTGTAACAACTACCATGTGAGAGACAGTTGAATTCCTCCAGCATAAATCTGCCACACACATACAAATTTGAGAAGCTTTGTTTTCATTCCAGTATGGAAAAGTCTTTCATGTTTGCTTAAGGGAAAAAAAAAAAAAGCGGGGGGGGGAAGTTAAGTTGTTGTGGAGTCAGTAGTAGTCTGGAAGACTTAGGAAGCTCCAGCTTGTAGGGAAGTCTGCCTGCCCTCAACCTTCTGGGACAGGGAGTGTGGGAGTGAGAATACTCCAGCTATTTCTCCTGGTTCCCTATTTGCCTGGGGGTGCTTCTGCTGGGCTGGATGCAAACACAGTTGATGAGGAGACCACAGCCTGCTCCAGAATCTAGCTGGTATCTGGCACAGTATTGACAGACAGGAATTATATCTCTATAACTATACTGATACGGGTCTCTCTGGATCTCTCACTCTGCATATATACTTAAATGTACTTAAGCATATAAATAAGAATTTAATTTTGATAAACTGAAGAAAAAATTGCTTGTCAATTTTCAGGACTTGGTGTCTTACTGACCAGTCTCCTGCCTAAGTTGGTTCTGAGCCTTTCATAGTCTAATAAGTCCTAAACAGCCTTCCTACACTGGTAACTTATTCAGGAAAGACCCCAAAAATGTGTCTTATTAATCTACACTTTTCTATCTGAAGCTTTCACTCCTGCTGTCTGCATGTAGGCAGTTGTATGGTTCAAACAAAACGTGTTTCTTCCCTCCTTTTTTTATAAATAACAAAACGTTGACATTTGACACATAAGTTGTACTAGGAAGCTGGATGTGCGTGTTTTTGAAAAGCACCAGTTTTGCTTTTCCCTCTCTTTGGGAACCTCCCTGAAAATTTGACCTTGTTCCAATTTCTTCAACAATTGGCCAAGACATAATTCCCAAATTTCCCTTTCCATCTCTCCCCATTGACCAATATCCTACTTCCCCTGACATGTCTGCTAGCTTTTCTGGGAATCTTTATACAGACCACAATAAGCTCAATATTTTCAAGATGAAAATCCACAGCAGCTTTTCTTCTGCCATCCTCTGACCATCAAGTCTTCTTTTCTGTTTAAAGTCAATGTTAATGTCAATCTTTCTTTTCCTCCATCTGCAACTGAGTTATTTACATGCATCCCACACATCCAGACCCCTGTGTATTGTTTCCCCATGCTGAGTCTTCAGTCTGCATCCCTTTCCCTTCATCCTTCATTGCCAAGATTCTGGTTTATACTGTACTTATCTCACATCCTAACTGCATTTCTTTTCCAGTTTACCCTCCACACTATGCCATGAAATCTTTACATACAGCTCCTGAGAAATGCTTCCACTACTTTTTCTTGACCGCTTAGGAGGAGTAGAAATCAGATGAAGATCTGAAATTCAAGCTCTTCTTCCCCTATTCCACATTGCTTTCACTCAATTGGCTTCCCCTCTGCCACATCCCTGAGCCTTTTTTGAGCATTTTACAGAGGTTACCCTTTTAGTTATTTCATTCCCATTTAAAAGTACTCTACTTCACAAAATTTCCAATTATACTGCTGTAAAGAATTAGTGATTTTTTTGCTTGTCTTACAGAGTTGGACCTGTTTAACCTCTGCTTCTAACTTACTAGAGATAAGATTTTTAGTATTTTTTTGGCACAGCCAATGATGTGCATAGAGAGAACTACTTATATAGAACTCAAATATTTAGCTCTTAATTACCAGACTGCATCCAGCATTCATTCTCTGCATGCAGACACTCTGTAGCAAAGTCTTTTACCACCAGGAGACAGTCGTTCTCCCTTCTTTCTTTATGAGTACTCCAAAAGGACTAAGTGATTTAGCTCTACTAAATATACTTTTAAAAACTGGAATTACATTGTTCTTTAGTTATTACACCATCCGGTAAAATGACATATGAGACTATGTCATTTCATCTCCCCAAAGCAATAATGGTTTATGCCTGCTCAACTGTTATGCTTCATGGCCCTAATTTCTAGCAGAACTTCTGGAATCTGCTTTCTGAGATTAGCAGTGCCCTCTTGCCTGATTCTAAACAAAAATAATTGGAAAGGCACATGTACCAGCTTCCAGTTTATAAGAGTTCATTATTTGAAATCCCCTGAGCTCCTCCAATTAGAAAACAACTTTTTGACTTAATATCCTTCAATTGTTAAAAACTTGCGTCACTGAGAGATCACAGTGAAACGTAGAGGTCCCAGCACATTGGCACTTGATTGTGAGGGGATGTGATTGTTCCACATTTAGACTGGAAAGGGTTAGGAACTCCGCTTCCCAATGTGCTTAATGAATGAAAGGAAAATTGGACCCTTGAGCCAGAGGCAATGACCTAACTGAGTGAAAAATGTTTGCAGGTTAACAAGGGCAACTGTTCCTTGCTATAATTCCCACTGGAGGTGAATGACAAAAAAGGCCAATAAACCTCAGACTTCGGATTATTTATTAACCTGTTTTCTTCCTAAAAGAAAAGACCTTACTGTAGATCTTGGAAGACAGAACTGAAAAGAAGTGTACTTTTACAAGCGGAAAATTGATGACAATGTGCACAGCTTAAAAAGAGTGAAGTTTAATACTTAGTCTCATTGTACTCTCTGTGATCAGTCAGATTTTTTAAAAGGCAACTTCACTGGGACTGAGATGTAAAGAGTAAAAATAAAATTGTGCTAAAATGAGAGTAATTTAATCTATAACAGAACAAAATGTAACTTGAAATGACACAAGCTTTGTTGACACTGAATCAGAGAAATATATTTTATGTCTTGTCTTTAGAAGCACTGCTGCCTAACATGCTGACACAGCAAATCTGTAGCTTTCCTACAAGTACTCAGAAACTGGGGTGTGGTGGGATAGCCAAGTGTCCTCATGCAAACTGGAGCCCCTCTACTTGGAAGTCATGCAATTCACTTCTCATCCCAGACAGCAGACTTGGTTTCCAATCTAAACTGTTTGTTGTGAAGCAATGGAAAGATTCCTGTTGTCTTCACTGAGATCAGGTCTGGAGCCTAACACAGAGGCGAAGGAACAAAATTGCAGGGAAAATGCAGAACAACGCAGGAAAAGCTTTAAGAATAGTAATAACTAGTAGAGCAGCTGTCAAACTACCTTTACAAAAAAAAAAATCTAAGCGATGCCTTTTCAGGAAACAATGTAGACTAGTCAGGAGAGAATTGAAGGGTATGATCCAAAGTTGAACTGTTTCAGTGGGCTTTGTATTGTATTAGTCCCTAACAGAATATACAAATAACATATTGCTTCCTGTACTTGAAGTGCCAAAAATGAGACAGTTGCAAGCATTCTGCAAACCATATGTCTGAATCAGTCGGGGACTTAAGCAAAAGGAGGGAATATGCATTTACATAATGCAACTCTCTCTGTAACATAGATATGATTCCCGTAATGCAGAGGTGTATTTTCAGTAACAGGAGCTGCATTTGACTTTCATGTTAAAACAACTGTGTTTTTCAAAATGCTCTTTCCTTACCCTGTTGTGTACCTAGAAATGAAAAGGTGAACGTTGTATTTATCGATTGCCTTTCTCTCTGAATGTCAACACCCTTCCTTCTGCACTCTCTTCCTGAAAATGTGTGGTTAAATTTTGATGTGTGTTTTCAAGTCTCATTGACTTCAAAATGGCTACACAATTTACATTTGATTATTAATTCTTAGCTGAAGAAAATACCTGAGAGAAGCAGAGATTTGCTTTCTATCCCAATGACTTTTAATTCATGCCGGTCATGGTACCTTTGGAGGAAGACATAACTTCATTTGGAGTTCTTACCTTCTTTCTTACCTGGTTATCTGCTCTCTGTATGAATACAGAGAGAAAGAATAAAGATGGATTTTAGTTCTATAAATTAAGATTAGTTTAAAATACAAGATATTCTAACACTACTGGTGCTTTATTTCTTTTAAATATTATTTAGCCTTTGCTGTTATCCTTAACATGATTTTTAAATTGAACTTGCATTTCGTGCAGTGCCTGTGTCAGTCAAAATCTCATGACATCTGCAAGCAATGAACACATGGACTTTAGTTCTGCATGTACCTTTCTGCCCCCTTACCTAAAGAAATAAGCACCTAAATTCTTATAAGCCCTTTAAAAATTAAGAAAGGCTATTCAGGATTTATGATAGACTGCAGGATTTGAAACAGGTCAATCAAATAATTCAAAACAGTTTTGTAAATAACTGAGTGTGTAATAGAAGAGGCAAACATCTGGGGTAGTAATAAGGAAAAGTGAATTAATTAGACTTGAACAAGAATTAATGTATGAGAGCTCGAATTTAAATGTGTCTGAGGCTAAGATTCAGGCACACAAAGCAGACTTTGCAAAATGTCAGATATGTTGAAAGGGAGGGTATCTGTGGCTGAACTGGGCCCAGAATGACTGATGAATCCATGACTCATGATGTCATCATCTCAGAGATATCTGTTTTGTTCTACAGGTTTTCACCTATAGGAAATAAGTTGCTTGCAAGAAGGCATTATTTGTTTATCTCCCTTTTTCTTGCTGTGGAGAAGGGAAGGCAACAGTCATGTCTTGGAAGGCTAGTGTAGATCCTAAGTGCTGTGTAACTGTAGTATAAAAATTGTCATTTCTCTTGCAGTCGGTAGACTGCAAGAACATACTCACCCCTGTATACTGAAGGCAGGTAAGAATTCTGCTTTCACAACTGAGTGCAGTTGAACTAAACTGAGAGTCTCCAATAGTGTAATAAGATCTGATGACTTCAGGATGCAGAGACCAGCTTGAGGTATAAAGAATCATAGAATCATTTAGGTTGGAAAAGATCTTTAAGATCATCAAGTCCAGCTGTTAACCTAATACTGCCGAGTTCACCACTAAACCACATCCCTAAATGCCACATCTACAGATCATTTAAATACCTCCAGGGATGGTGACTCAACCACTTCCCTGGGCAGCCTGTTCCAGTGCTTGATAACCATTTCAGTGAAGAAATTATCCCCAATATCCAACCTAAACCTCCGCTGGTGCAACTTGAGGTCATTTCCTCTTGTCCTGTCATTTGTTACTTGGGAAAAGAGACTGACCCCCACCTCCCTATAACCTCCTTTCAGGTAGTTGTAAAGAGTGATAAGGTCTCCCTTGAGCCTCCTTTTCCCCAGACTAAACAACCTCAGTTCCCTCAAAGTCTCCTCATAAGACCTGTGCTCTAGACTCTTCACCAGTTTTGCTGCCTTCCTTTGGACACACTCCAATGCCTCAATGTCCGTCTTGTAGTTAGGGGACCAAAACTGAACACAGTACTTGAGATGCAGCCTCATCAGTGCCAAGCACAGGGAGAAATCATTTCCCTAGTCCTTCTGGCTGCACTGTTTCTGATACAGGCCAGAATGCTGTTGGCTTTCTTGGCCACATGGGCACACTGCTGGCTCATGTTCAACTGGTGGCTAACTAACATCCTCAGGTCCTTTTCCACCAGGCAGCTTTTCACCCACTCTTCCACAAGCCTGTAGTGTTGTGGGGGGTTGTTGTGACTCAAATGCAGGACCCAGCACATGGCCATGTTGAATCACACAATTGCTCTCAGTCCATCAAGCCAGCCTGTCCAGATCCCTCTGAGCTTTCCTACCCTCAAGCAGATCAATGCTCCTTCCCAGATTGTCTCATCTGCAAACTCACTGGGAGTGCGCTCAATCACCTTGTCTAAACTGTTGATAAAGATACTGAACAAAACTGGCCCCAACACCACATGTGACCATCCACCAACTGGATTTAATTCCCCCACTCAGGTGGAGTTCAGGGCAGCCATCCAGCCAGTTTTCTACCCAGTGAAAAGTACACCAGTCCAAGCCATGAGCAGCCAGCTTTTCCAGGAGAATTCTGCGGGAAGAGGTGTCGAAGGCTTTACTAAGGTCCCAGTAAACAACATCCACAGCCTTTCCTTCATCCACTTTCATAAACCCATGGTGAATGGTCAGCTGCTTGCAAGAAGGCACACCTGAGAGTAGCTGCCCAGAGGCAGCTGGCAGTGCTGCTCACAGAGATTCCCAGTTCTTAAGTCCAGTCTTCAATGTTATCCCCGGCACCACTGTGAATTAGTAGGTGTTACAGTTTTTTCTCATAGCTTGGGGCTTCATTCAACTGTAGGGAAGTCTTCTCACCACAAAGTTGTAAATACTACAGAAACTTTCTGCTATCCTCTTTTTATGCAGAGCTACTGCTTTCAAGTTGGGTGCCGAAAGTCTTTATCCTGTTTCTTTGTTTAGACAAAACAGATGTATTGCTGATTTTGAGAGGAAACTAAGTGAAAACTTGCCCATCTTTGCTGGACTTTGGCTGCAAAGTTTCACATCTTGTCTCTTTATAATATATTCTAGGGAACGGTGAAAGCCTGTATAGTGGGTCTTTTTTTATTTAAAAAGGGTGTGTGTGTGTGGAATCTGAATAATTGAGATGAGAAAACAACAAAAAAAAAGAAACAAGAAACTGGTGAGTATTACTTAGGTTGGTAGAAAAATACTTCTTTGGGAAAGTTGCCAAGTAAGTAACTAAAAGGGTAGGAAAAAAAAATCCTCCTGTACCATGAAAAATTGGTGAGTGAGTAGGAGCTCAGAACTACAGTGACTTTGTAATTCAGCTCAGTTTGTATTAAACCTCAATAGGATCTTCTGAACTTCATTATCTACTACTTTATAATCTACAATATTGGTAAGAATTAATTATTAAATATATCTGTTTCTCTGAGTTATATGGGATATTGGTGACTCAGCTGTACTGTTCAGAAACTTGAAAAACTTATTGCTCTCAGCTGTCATTTAAATTTCTTTATATCTTTATATATATTTCTGTTTGTAATTTAGGTTCTTCTATATATTGTTTCAGGGCCCAAAAAAATATAATTTTCTTCTTTAGAGCCCTTTAAATGTGGATAGGCATATTTCTTTGTAAAATTGTGGACAGGATATAATTAAATTGAAGTAGAAAGTTGAGTTACTTAATAAAATAAAGATTTTTGGATACAAAAAATGTTGTTTATTTGCTGCATAAACTCTGTTTTATTCTTTAATTCAATATTTAGAGGCAACTATGCTACCACTTGACTACCACTTTTGTATGTTGTGTAGGAGAAAAAAAAATTGGGCACATACTGGAGTTTTAAAACATGATCCATGTGTAGTAAATAGAGGGTTTTGTATTTTTTTCCAACAAAAATGAAATCTTATTTTCATTACTGGGTATTTTTCCCAGGCAAATAGTGTGTAGAATGAGCAGGCCATGAAAGTTCACTGACACAGATCTCCAGAAAGGTGTTATAATGACCCTAAAAACCTACTTATACATTGATTGTTCCATACAGTATTTGTAAACCTCACAAATGGTACATTCTTGTGTTCATATCATCACTGTCCATGATCTTGTCTCATAAATTAAGTAAGGTTGAGTCTTGTCAGTTCTTGGATAGGAGGCCTCCAGGGAAAACCCAGATGGTGCAGGCATTGATAGTGATTCAGTGGGAAGACCACCTACTGTGTTAGTACTCATTTTTCTTCTGGATTGAGTGCATTGTGTTTGGAAGGATGTTGCTGTTTTTTTTCTAAGGTTAAAAATAAAGAATGGCCAAAACTGAGTATTTCAAAGCATCATAGTGATAATCCTATGGCATCTTGCATAAATGTGCATAAGTGGGGCAAATATTGCCAGCTGAAATCAGAAAATGATCAGAGGTAATTGAAAATGGTTTTTTCCATATTTTCTGCATTCTGTGTCTGTCCACCCCCTCTCTGAAATACTCAGTGATAACTAACAGCTAAAAGCAATTTTTCCCTTCATCAGCATTTCCTGTAAGCTTTTTAAACCAAAAGCTTTTTAAATCAAAAAACACAACTGCAGCAGATACTGGGAAGTCCCTCAGCTGGGAATTTGCAGTTTGGTTCTTACCTTATTGTTTCCTTCTGCAGCACAGAACAAATAAAATGTTAAAATGTAATCCATTTTGCATTATTTCGTTGCCAAATATCATCATGTCTTGTGTCTCCCTTCTCCCCTCTGAGCTAAAATACCTGTTTACACCATGCCTCTTTGGCAGAGCAGGGAGGGGTGCAAAAGTTAAATGATGCTGCCTGGAAACCTTGGGCCAGGTGCCCTGTGGCAAGGGAAGCACTATTTACAGTCTGTTGTCTCTGTAGCCTGTGTATTCTCCTTATTGGCTGCCCAAGTATTAAATTACTATTACAAGGTGTCATGGCAATTTACATTTAGGGGAATTTTTTTTTCCTTTTCTTGTTATAAAAAATTAAATTATCCATTGAACACAAACATTTGTCATGAGAGTTTTAAACTCCAAAATTGGTGAAAAGCAGTTCAAGTAGAAAGAAAGTGTAATCAGTCCTGGTAACTATTTCACCCATGTAAAACTTGTAATTATACAAGTTCAGGGCAGAAAATAAAGGTGGTTTTGCAGGGTGTGTTTGTTCACTATCATAATTTACCCCAGACAGGACTGTGGTATAAGGAACAGCAGATATCCTCGTGGGCAAAGATAGGCTTCCTCACAGTTAAAATCTGAGTGATGTAATTGTGAATTTTGTATGCAGACTGACAAGTTTATAACTTCCTATTTTTTTTAAGGTTTAGCACCTAGAATTCAGCACAGAAAGAGATGTTCAAAACCTAGAAGTTTTCACAGCTTTAGAAAAAATCTTTGACATTGACAATTGGCTAGTGTATTATTCATAGCTATAAATAATGGCTTTTTTTTCCACAGGATATGTGAAAGATGGGTTTGCCTTTTACTCTTGGAGTGCAGTTGCTGTCAATTTGCTTTGTCAGAGCGTACAGTGGAATAAAACTTCACATACAGTTACAAATATTCAGTCTATAGTGGGTTCATTAACCTGATCTTAACTCCTCATAAACACATTTTTTTTTCTTAAGTCAAACAGTATTTTAAGAGAAAGTCACAAGGAAATGACATGTTCTGAAGACACTAGCAAGAAACTATGACCAAGTATGAATAATTGTAGACCCTACTAATGTGAAAGTCTTTACTCATCCTAGGATTTCTCATTGGAGGTGGAAGAGGAGGAAAAGGAGAATAATCAATGAATATAGCTCATAGTTTATAGAAGGTAGAGATAGAGGTTATGAAAATGAATTTTTACCTTTATGCAGGTGTTATGAAAACATTAGTGCTTGGAACTTGACCTATAGGATGGTATCACCTTTAGGTTCCAAGGATTCATGTTGTTCAAAACTAGCCTGGGGTCCTGGAAAGTAAAATAGGAAATCTCATTCATTTTGCTAATGTTTCAGTTTTAGTAACAATTGTGACAGGGATGGTTAAGAATATTCTTAGTGTAAGCACTATTAACAACATACTTAATAAATTCAACTGTGTATTTCAGTGTAAATACCAAGCTAGACTTGACACAAGGTCTGCTTTTGGTGGAGACAACAGAGTAGGGTGTGTTTAGGACTACTGCTCACCATCAAGAACAGTGGTCACAGCCATTGTGTGCAGACATAAGAGTGCTGTCTGTCTTCCACTACAACTTTGTAGGATGTCAGAGGTACCTCACAGTCAGGGAGAGGGAACAGATGAAGGAATGGAGCAGCATGACAAAACAGCAAGGTAGAGGACTGAAGCCCTAAGGGAGAAGCTATTTTGTGAGAGAACACTTGCCTGAATGAGTCTTGAGTTCCTGGGTGTCACCATTTCTTCTCTGACAACAAACAAAACTCTCAACATAAATCTTCCTGTGGTTGTCAGCACCTCCATTAACTCCCAGTGGCTGAAGTCTGCAGAGGATCTCAGTGTTCCAACTCTGTTGTTAATCATGAGGTGGATAATATGATAACAACCGACAGATTTTTTTTTTCTCTTGATTTTCTGGTTTTCATTTTTAAGAGAAAATAAAATATACACAAGCAACTTAATATATTTTTGTGGTTCTGAACTTTCCAAAATTTTGGTCATACCAGAGCTGAGACTACAGATATTTTATGGTAATTTCTGCTGATTTCAGAGATCTCCTTTGGTGGCAGGGAAGGAAAAGGTGCTTTGATGCTGCTGCCTAGTTTTGCTTCCCCATTTTCAGAACAAAATGCTTTGATATTTGTTGTCATCTTGTTTCATATTTTGAATTAAATACAATATTACAAAACTACAAACAATTTTAGTTGAAATCAAAACAAGCAGATCAGCTTCTGAGAGATTAATTTTTATGTAGATTTGTGGGGCGTGTTCAACATTTCTTAATTTGAGAAAGTTCCTATGGAACACAACCTGAATTCTTTTAGCATCTCTAATTATGAAAGGCTTTGCTTACATGTTTATCTACTGTTTTAGCAGGAGAATATTTCAGTGTACAGGGTGAACTCCTTAAGGGGTCAATTAGGATTTTCTAACAGGAGTCATTCTTGCTCGTTGCAAGGACATGTTGCTGGGACATGTGCTGAGTAAGTCAGGAACTGCAGAAGGTAGAAGGACTGTCTTGCATGTACAGCAGCTCCGTGGTGCCCTGATGATCTGGGTTCTCTTCCTACTCTTGCTTACTGGAAAGGGATACTAGGTGACTCTTATCAGTCAGGAACTGCCTGCTATTGCTTTCTAGGTGTCTGATGGCAGAGGCTATGGAGGACCAAGCTGCAGAACTACTCAACATTCAAAATTGTAGCTCAACTGAATGGGGAAATGTGACTTTAAAAGCTATAGAATACTTGCCATGATAAATTTTTTAAAAATTCATTCCTATATGCGTGAAATGGGTCTGCCAGCTGTAGCCGTATGTGTATTTCTGTTCTGAGTAAGAATGTGGATCATGATTTCCCCTGAATTTATAGGTGTATTATCATAACTTGTAGTAGATTGAAAGACTACACAAATTAGTGTCATTGTGAAATCTGAAAGAATCAATATAAATTCTTTCTTCAGAGTAAGACTGAGCTGTATATCAAAATGTGACATGAAGTCACACCATGAATTGCATAGATAACATGGAATATTCACTAGATGGTTACTAAGAATATCCTTAATGAAGCAAAGACCCTAAAAATACAGTATGGGAACATCCAGTGCCAGACAGTAACTGTCATGTATATATTTAAGGGAACCAAATTAATGTTGCTCAGGCAGCAATATTAATAGTTGTGTGTTTTGACTGCTTTGCTATGAAATAATCAATGTGCTTTCACTGTAAGGTTGTATTTAAGTGAGTGTAAGTAATATGTTGACTAGGATGTTTCATGAAAAAACAGTTGTGGTCGATACAAAGCTTTATTTATATTTCTTAGAAGCTGAAGCTAACTGGAGTAATCTTTTTTCACGTGTTGCAGGTTTTTCTTCTTTCACTGCTATGGAGTTTCTGCTTATACATCAGCCTTGTCATCAAACTATGAGGGCATTTAAGGACTGTTGAAGATAGGGTCCAAATGAAGAGTTCTTATGCCATAATCCTGATAAATTGGGAATAATCCACTTATACCTGCAGTCTGTTAAACTGGAATATCCATCTGAAAACCACGCTCTTCTAGAACTTTGGGTTTTGGTTCGAGATTTGTTAAGGTTTGCTACCTCTAGGACAGATTTTAAAATGTGACTGTCAGTGCTGAGTCAGCAGAGGGACTGACGTATTCAAAAAACACATTGATATAATGGGAATTAGTATGGATTCAAAACTCTGTTGGGAGGGTATAAATAGACACACTGTATAGGATGCTCCCCAAATTACCTCTTCCTCTGTTTAGGGTTCTTGGTGAGATGTCCTTTCTACTCTTTCCAGAAATAGGTCCATATGATAGTCAACATTTTCAAAGTTGATAAAAGACTCTGAATATCTGATAGCCTCTGTGATGCTGTAACTGGCTTGGTAGATGAGGGGAGAGCAGTGGACATTGCCTACCTTGAATTTGGCAAGGACATATTCCCATGCAACCTGCTCTAGGTGAATCTGCTTTCGCAAGGGCGTTGGACTATGCCCAGAGGTCCCTTCCAACCCCTACTCATTCTGTCACTCTGATTCTGTGAATATTGTCAGGTTCTAAATGTTCAACATTGCTTAAGTTGCCTAATATTCAGAAAGTGATCAACACTTTCTTTACAAAAAATCTCTTTACTTTGGGCCAGGCCTGTAAAATTATTATTTACCTCAGAACATATAGATAAGTTTCCTTCCCTGCTAGCGAGGAGAAAAGAAAAAAAAAAAAAAACCAAACCCCAGCTGGCCAAAACTGGTGGGATTTCACTACCGTCAGTTTCTTCCACTAGTGTTGCATAACAGTGATTAAATAAATTCTGTCCTGCTTTGGAACATGGCCATGGTTTAAACTGCTCAGGGGCAAATGAGTCAGATCGGGCTGAGTGCTACCTCCAAGCTGCCCCTTTTCTAAACCCGGTGTTCCCTCCTGGCATATGTGGTTTCCTCTTTGCAAAAATCATCTGTCCGTATTGCACGGGTTAACTGCTTCTGAATTTGTATGCAGTATGATGTGAGGTAGCAGACGCACTGGCCCACAGGCTGTGTAATTTTACAACCTTAGAAGGTAAATTATTGATAGACTTCTGGTGCTCCAAAACTAAGTGGAGTATTTACAGAGTAAAATCTGAACATGATCTTTGCTAGAGTTTTTTATTCTGCCTGTTGCTCCCCCATGCTTTCCATGCCTCTAGACAGACTCCGTTTAATATCCATCCCAGATAGAGTGCCATCTCCAGGCTTCTGGCAGTCACTGTTTTCTGTCACACTGACATGCTACACAGGAAAATTGTTCTGCATATTTTGGTGAAGAAATAAAAAGTTATTGGCATAAGCAGTTTGGAAGACAGAAGAACAGCTTTCTTACCTAGTGAGATGATATTGTGTTTCAGAAGCATCTGAAGGGAGTCAAACGTAGTCCACACATATGTTCAATTTCACATATTGCATTGAGGCCAAAATTTGGGGCCGGCTGCTCCCAAGTCTTTGGCATGTGCTTTTCTTTACCCACACTGAGCATTGCCTGTGTATATGTGCTTGCATGGTTGTGGCCTCAGCTTCAGAGCATATAAATGTTTCTTAGTGTCTCAGTGCCTTTTTTTTTTTTTTTTTTTAAATACATCATTTGGAGTTAAGTTTAGAAAAGCAGTTTGCTGTCTTTTGGCTTATTAAAAAGCAGTAGTACTAGAAAATACAATGTGGCAACTGCCACCCGACTTTTGCAGCTATATGGGATAGGCTTTAATAACGTTTCAAATCTTAGACGATATAGGAAACGAAGCCTCAAAGGTTATGTATTCTCGTTGCATGTAAATTGGTACTTTTTTGTCACACATGAGAACAGACATTAAAAACAATTTTATAAAGTATTTATGAGGTTTTGACTTACCACAATTATTTTCTCTGGCTTTTAGTCTCAGAATAGTATCTTAATGCTAGATCATATTTTCTGACAACAGAACACCAGATACACTGTAATGATTTGGCATTCAGCCTTTTGGAATGAAGGCCAAAAATGGCTAAATAAATCTTTTCCAATAGCAAGGAGCAATGATTACGTTGTAAACTCTGGATAAATCTGTGATATTACAGAAAGCAACTGTTTTGCAATAAATTGACTTGGAAAAAAAAAATCTATGGAAAAAATTCCCCATACTGGAAGGATGCCAACATGGCATTATGCTACCAGAGCCTTCTATACTGTTGCAACTGAACTTTTAATAATGTGTCAGACATCCTTTTTTTTTTTTTTTGATTCTTATGCTCAAGGTAGGGTGAGAATCCCAGAAGGGAGTAGTATTTAATAGAAATGTTAACTTTATTAATAACATATAAAACACATTGAGATTCCTAGTAGTCAATTTTACACATGGCTAAGAAAAGGCAGGTGGTCTGGTAGTCTCATGCTATGCAAGATTTCTGCGATGAGAGGCAAGGTTCTGAGTTGCTTTGTATTTAGCTGGAGACAGTGGAGTAGAATATTCACTGGTGTGCATTTATTGCTAACGGTGTGTAACTGTGGGTCTTAGAAGTGCTGCAAGAGATCAGGGCTGTTGTGCTCAACACTTTGCTAATGTGTAGATAGACATCATCCTCACCCAGAAGAGTTCATAATTGAAAATACAGATGCCTCAAACCTGGTGTAAAAGGAAGCAGACATTTAAGAGAAGCAATTTAGGGAAGCCACAAAACTGCCAGTGGCAGAGTGGTGGAAGGATGAACGGTCCTGGGAGGGTGAGCCCCATGGTTCAAGCTGTGGCTTTTCGTCCACAGGAGGGGGGTTGGTTTGCTTTCTCTTCAAATTTCTGCACACAGAAAGATGGTATGGAAATGCACAGCCTCACACTGACACCACCGTGCAGCCGTACAAGTCCCTCCATCAGTTTTGTGTGTGCGTTGGAGCAGAGAAACAAGTGGGCCCCATAGCGCTCCTCAGGTCAGGGCTGGGGAGCGGAGGGGCGGGTGCCCTCTTTGACCCCCCGCTGTATCTCTTCTTGTGAAACTACCTCGGGATTGCTTTAAAAAGGGCCAGAACCAGCTGAACAAATGTATGGCTATTTGGTGTAGTGTTTCCATGCACTTCAGGTTAATAGTTCAGTTACAGTGCAAAGACTAAATCCACATTCTTCATATAGTGTAGCCTTTACCTCAAAAGAAATAATAACAACAATAATGATAATGATTATTGTTATTCAGCTATTGCCTTATAGTTAAAACAATGTCCAGGCTAAGACTGTTAGCCAAAATGGAGAGGGAAGGACAAATCAGGATGCAGAAGGCCGTACTGACGTGCAGCGAATGCTTCTGATGGCTCATAAAGTCCTGCGAGGGCAGATTTTAACTCCTTGGTCTTTGTAACTTGGGCTTTTAACCTTCTTGGTACCCTTTCATTAACATTTGCAGCTACTGTAGTACCTACAGGTAAAATCAGACTGAAACGACCCTCGCCCGGGGTCCCTGCGCCCCTGTGTCGCCGCAGCCATGGGGCTCTGTCAGCGCTGCACCGGGTGCGCCGCTCCGAGCCAGCGGTCGGTCAGCAGAGGGCAGAGCCCAGCCCCGGCCGCAGCCCGCCGGGCTCTTCCTGCTGCAAGGTGCAAGTCCCTGTCCCCGGGAGCAGGCGGCAGCAGGGAATCTTGCAGACGGTGGCTACGGAAGGCAGCAGTATGTGCGGGCAGAGGAGCTTTGGAGTATATCCAAAGTGAAAAGCTTAGAGTCTTAGCAGCTGAAAGTCAAATGTCGAAAGCTCACTGTAGGCTGCAAAGCATCTGCCATGCTACTGGGGAGTGTGTCAGGATGACTGGCACCATGGTACTCCAAAGACCAAGAGAAAACCATATGATTACAGCTGTAACTTGGTCATTTTCTGAGTTACCACCTTCAGTTCCATACCTCTCAACCCATCTGAAGTGTAGTGATGTCTCAGCATGATGCACTTAGCACATCTGATTGTTTAATTATTATCCTCCCTTCCACACATGTAAAATCACAGTTTCACCTGCTCATGTGGCACCCACATGTACTGTCCTGAACATCAGTGTGTGAGGAGCTTGGGATCACTGCCAGTCTGGTATCTTCTTCTCCTGCCTTTGTTTGTGCTCTTTGTTCAAAGTGTGGCTTCTGCATGCCTCTCTGGGTACCTAAATCTAAATGCATTAACAAAATAATTGTGTAACTCAGGTCATACTTAGTGGAATCTTTGTTAACTGCACTGAAAGTGAAAGGTGCCTTCTAAATGAAAATAGTTATACTTCTTGTGCAATAACTAAACGATTGCCAGAGAGAGTAAATACAGGTTTTGAATTCTGTTTTTTAAAGGCTTCCAATCATTTAAAGCCACATGGACTTTAGGTGATATCATGATGGCTGTTCAATGAATATATGTCAAATAATAGACAAAACAGCAGTGTTCTCTCAGAAAAATGTCAGAAAATAAAGTACATTCTTCTTTTTAAAAATACCCACTCCAAGTGTTTTCACTGTCATTATGTAAAGAATACATCCTACTTCCTCGTGCTATAGCATTTTTTAAAGTTATTAGGTATTTAACTGCATTTCCAGTGTAAAAAAAGTTGACCTGAAAGAGGCTTCAAGAAAGAGGTGGAGAAAGGAAGACATTGGCAGAAAAAATGTTTGAGAAAAACTGCCAAATTTCTGTCCAGCAGATTAATGCAGGTAAAAGAAAAGGAAAATGTCTAGTGGGAAGTATAGACTTACAGGAATCAGGTACTTGTTGTGTGTATTAATTAGGTTAATTTGCTCCTGACCCAAACCAAAGTACACTGAAAAATGCAGAGAGAAGAATCGGTGGTATTTTTTTTTGTTTCTGTTATGATCCATTTCTATTATTTGTGGACTTTACGACGTGTTTTTTGTCACAGAGGCTAGTTTCCTCCACCAGTCTTGTCTTCTGTCAGGCTGGCAGCATGGTGAAGCATGGACAACAGCATTGCTTTTGTTCTTGTAGCAAAGGTAGGATTCTGCCTCTGTGTTTCATGCTGTGGCTCTGAGTTCATGCTATAATTCAGACATTTAAGGTAGGGGGGCCAGACAGCAGAAAAGCTTTTTTCACAGCAGCTGTTAACAAAGTTTGCAATGCGTGCTTGAAATGCCACCTGACCAGAGGCAGAGTGATTTAATAAATTGAGAGCTATCTTGGGACTTTGCATCCTTTCCTGTCTCTGCTGTTGCTCTTCTGCTGAATGACCTTTTCAGCCTAATACCTCAGTTTCTTCAGCTGTAAAATGGATGCAGTAAACATTGCAGAAGCAATCAGTAAAGCATTTGGTTTTGTTTCTAGAGAGAAAACAGGATGTATTTTCTAGAGAGAAAGTGTGTCTGAGAATTACTTCTTTTTTTATCTGGGATGTTTTAGAAGAGAGGGCAGATTTCATGTGGTCCCATTCTCTCTCATCCTTGCAATACTGTAAGGACGGTGTTAGTGTGGGTTTTTTTAAATTTGTGCTTGGTTGCTTCAATCAGCTCAGAATAAATGACTATCCATGTGCTTTTGGACCAATTTTGAATGCTTCTTCATTAACATTCTCTCAAAGCAGTTGAACTTTCATGTGATATGAAGTCCCTGTCAGGGCTGAGGAAGCCAGCCGTGAGGCGGCAACAGGTCATAAGGCAGCAAACTTAAGAGGTAGGGAGTAGGTAAGAAAGAGTCACCGTTTAGGAAATTTTTAGATATGCAGAATGAGGTGTTTAAAAAGCATTCCAAATTTAAGCATGCAAAATTACACATATATGTACTTTAGAAAAATAGATCTTAAACTTACTAGATTGCTTTTAGTTTTATATCAATAGTGTACTCAGCATTTTCAAGTGATAGCATGTCGTGAACATCAGAAACATCCAGTCACTAACTGAGATGACTAGTTATTTCTAATCTGATAATTAGCAGTGAATTGGTTAACAGTGTTTGTATTTAAGTATGCATGTTTATGCTTCAAGGCTGACACTCCAGTAAGATGAATGGGGGAAGTTAACTTTGCTTGATGCTATTGTTTTAGCTGGTAAGGATGAGGACTCAACAAGATGAAAGTATGTTGGTTTACATTGTCAAGGCTATCTTCACAACCAGAAGCCAGAAACTTCCTTTATTATGAGAAAACAAACACATAAATTCTGGGAAATAGAATAAACCTCTCCATTAATCTGCATGAAGCCTTAAATCTTTGATTCTTAGATTTGCTACCTATGGTAATATATTTTTTTCTGCATTTGGAGTAAGTTTGTCGTGGTCAGGCAGCATCATTGCTTGCATCTGTTGGTGGGCTAAGAAATGACAGTAATAAAAACAGTTACAGCAGGCTGCTGTTTTCTTCAAAATGTAGCTTTTTGGAAATGGTGAAGAAGCAGAAAGAAATGCTAATAAAATGCTACCCCGTTCTGTTGAAATCTGTTCAGGAAAATAAACGAGGTTCTCTTCTTGGCTCCTTTGTCCTTGTTAACAATATAGGATAACTCATTTGATCTAACTTTACACTGGCTTCCCAGCTGCAAAACAAGAATGAATGAGTTATGTTTGCTTTCTAAAAATGTTGAGAAAAATGCAGATGAAAAATTATTATGTAATCCCTAAGCACCAAATTGGGTGACCTTGTTTCATATTGAAATAATGAGACTATTTAGAGTAACCTACCATTCACCATGAGTAAGGATGACAGAATCCAGGCTGGTTTTGTCTTGGCCCAAATATTACTTCTGAATTGCTGTTTACATTAGGTTTTACAGTTCCATTTTTGTAAGATTGAAGGAACCTGAAAAAGAATAAAATTGCAGGTTAGTGAATGATGCTGTATGTTTGAAGATATCCACACTCTAACTTAATCACTGAATATATCTCTGAATACCAGTATCTCATCTGTAATATTACTGCTGGGATTTTCAGAAAAATAGCATGTAATGTCAACTCTGTATTTAAACTGTAACCAACAAGCCCTGGGGAGCTATCAAGTTATCAGTCTTTAGTACTGAAAACATAACACTGGTTTAAGTATAGCTACTCAAAATGGGTCAAATTACAGCTGGGTGATGTTTTAGTGAACTAAAATTAATAAGGTATTTTCAGCCAAACAGGCAAATTCTTAAGTGTAGATATTTGTAACCAAGTTCCTGATTTTTTAAGTTCATTTTTATTTCACTCTGTGAAAATTGGTTAGGTGTACACATATGCACACACACACATACACACGGAAAGCCACCTGTGAACACTTAAGTTCTCAGCTCATTGTTGCACAGAACCTTAAGCTGGAATAGAAATGCTAGCACTTCAGCACTGAAAATCTGGATCAGATGCTAAGGTCCAAGATGTCTGGATTTGGAGTTTGAACTTTGTGTACTTGAAAGGTAGATGTTACATATTCTTATCTGAATTTAAATATGTAATAATTGGTAGGAAATAAGACAAAAATCTTTCCTTTAAGAACAGAAATGCTTGTGTGTCAGATGTCTCCATAAATGCGCTCTCTCTGTAAAGGAAAAAAAAGTAAGAGATCAAGAAGTAACAGCTGAATCTGACTTCTGAAGCAGCAGTAGATGAAGCATCTTAGTAGCCTAGGTAAAACAGTCTTTGACCTATGTACACTTTTAAATAAACGTGTAAAGACAAATTTGCTTGTCAGATCAGCTGTGAAACTAAGAATTTGAAGGTTTGTGGCAGACAATATTTCACATTTATATTCACCATGTTCCTGTGATTGTGTAAAGATGGTGGGTCTGTAATTTCTCTCCAGTTCCACTGCTGAATCTTCAAGAGGCAATATGGTTTTTGCCCCTGGTGATTAGGTCTGTCTTTTTTTTTTTTGGTTGATTGGTTGTTGGGTTTTGTTTTTTTTTTTTTTAATTATTTCTGGGCCATTATTTCTGGGACAATCTAATAGCAGTTCACTGTTGATTGTGGAAGGAATAAGTTATGCTCTTCAGCCTGTTTAGCAAATCATGTCTATCTATAGAGACTCCTTAGCACATACTTTGGTTACGTTAAAGATCCAGACAACAAACTAAGCTTGCTTTTTGTGATGCTCACTGAAAAGTGAAGGAATCCGCAGATGCCTAAATGAATTCTAGTGCTACTAATACAATCTTTAAGTAGCCTGTAGAATATATTAATCCAGTTTTTCATTTTTTGAGATCTTGATGCAGAAGGGGGGGGGGGAGCACTTAGCAGTATTGGCTTTATGCATGTGTATACAATATTTTATTTTGAAATGAAGTTCATAAATTCTGAAGTGGAACAGAGACACAACTGTCCTTTCCAAATTGTACTTTCCAAAATACAAATAGCAAAAGAACACTACATAAGTTTTAGACTGTTTCTGCATTTAGTCTTATGATAGATACAGAATGATTTACTGGGTTTGGTTTTTAATCAGAGATACTTATATACCTTTCTCAGCATACTTTCCTGGTCATCAAATAATTTTTTGAATATATACATAATATCTTTCTATAGTAGAAAACTGTTATTTTCCTTTTTCCTGATGGGAGATTGAGGCAGAGAGACTAAGGGACTTTTTCCAAATCACAGAGGACACTAATCATAGCAGGCTAAATCATCTGGCATTTAGGTTTAACTAGTAAATTGCAATATATCTTTTCTTAGGACAAATTGGTGCACGCAGTGAGTTAAGCTGCTAAATGTTTGTTTGAAAACCAAACAAAACATTAATAATTTAACTTGGTGAGTAAAAAAAAAAAAAAACCCCAACATTCCAGAATATTTCTACGGTTAGCCTTATTTTGATGTGTACTTTGGGGAAAGGAAGAGTGAGATTTTTTTTTTTTTCCCCATCAGAAATATCTATGTAGTTTGCCAGTATCTATCTTGGACAGACTTTACTAGTAATGTATATATTTTGTCTTCTAGAAAACTAGTTTCCCAAGGCTGAGAAAAACTGTGGGCAAAATTATGCATCAGGAAACATACAAAAATGAAAACACAAGCTATAATTCAGTTTTGACAAATTCAGTGTTAAAAGACCCACTACTTTGCAGTACTTAAGACATCTTCAGCCTAAAGTTATATTATTGATAAGAGAATGAAGGCAGCAATAAAAATTGTCAAAACTAAGACCAAGAGTAATAGAAGTGAGTTTAAAACTGACTCTGGGGAAATATGGACAATTGATACAGGAAGATGAAAGTTTCTTTGAAAAACTATGTAGTCGACAGAGGAAAATAAGAAACAATACTTTTAAGTATATAAAGAAATAGTAAGATCTTAGTAATGATTTAAATCCACCACTCGGTGAGGACAGTGAAAACACAGACTGTGACCTGCAAAAAGCAGATATGCTCATACACATCTGTTTTTCTAGAATAACACAGGAAGATCTATTTCTACCTTGAAGCTAATGAAAAGTATTTTCTATCTCATAAGTAGCTAGAAACAATGACAAACAAATATTATAAAACTTTTTTCTAAAATTGGCAGGATCAGATATAGCTTTGATGTAAGCTAAGATAGTTTATTTCAGTGTACTAATCATTTTCAATTAGAGAATGCTGTGGAAATTGGAAAAGAACGCTGAGATTTCAATTCAAAATCTGTTGAAAGTCATACAAGACTGACTGAAGTGGAGGTACTAAAGAAATAAGTATAGATGTAGAATATGTAGGGAATCATATTTATAGTGTAGTCCTGTAAGGATCAGTTATTTCTCCAATGCTGTTCAATATCTTTGGCAAAGTCTGGAAAATAAGAGATTATCAATAGCAGAATTTATAGGTGACATAATCATTTATGAACATTTAGTGATGATAAAAGTGGGGTGAGCTAATCTGGAGTGCTCATTACAATAGATTCATTAAACGAAGATACTTTTGTATGGCCAAACATGAAGCCAAAGGACAGGATTTACATCACAATAATTACTGTGGAACTGAATCCTTTAGAGCATGTACTTTAGAAGAGACTTAAATCATAATTTGAAAGTCAGTTATCAGAATGATGTTATGATTAAAATGTCAAGTGTAACCCTTTCAATGTCTAAGCAAGGGAATACAAATGGAGAGGGTGATACTCCCTCTGTGTGTGTCATTAGTGTGGGCATTCCTGAAATACTCTATCCGGTTCTAGCATTTATGCTTTGAGAAGGACATTGACTAACTGGAAGGGGCTCATAAGAAAACTGCAGGAAAGGTATGAGGTCTGGGAGATGTGCCTTATACTGAGACTCTGAAGAAGCTTAATTTACTCAAGGTTAGAAGGAGACTTCATCAGTGTCTGTAAGACCTTTCATGGAAAAGAGCTGTTCGATTTAGTTAACTAATAAAATCTTTAAAATTAATTGCTAATTTTTAATTGTTGTTGTTATTTGATCATTATCCAATTAATAATAAAGATGAAACTACTGGAAATTTAATTTTCACAATTCTGAGCTGGAAACAGAGCACAAATATCAAGTTATAGTAATTAAAGTTTGGATCAAATTCCAGCATAGCAATGTGCTGAATTTTCCATCTGTTGCAGTTCTTAAACTGAGCTGTAACATATCTTTCAGAAAGACACCCAGTCTAGAATAGATATTATGGCTGATGCAGGAATTGCTGGGTCCTGTTCTCTAATTTATATAGCAGGTCAAGTTAGAAGACCAAAAGGTATATCCTGGCTATAAAATCAGCCAGGAAAAAGTAACTAAGGTACACTGTGGTAAAAAAGACAGCACATATATACTTGAAATACTACTTTCACAATAAAAAATACAGTGGAAAGGGAAAATGATGTTACATGACAGAAGAAAGGATGACTGGTTTTAGTGCATAGCTGACAATTAAAAGACCTTTTTTTCTGATCCTGAGCCTGCCTCTAATTTCCTTACTTTGTCCAATTCAAGTAATTTTTGCAAAGTACAGTTTTGTCTAATTTACTTACAGTAATTTCTGCTCATGAACCTGAATTAAGTTTAAAGCATCCAAATCAAACACAGTGACCGCTGCAAAAAACACTGGATTTGAAATACAGTTCTTGTATGTGCCAAGGAGGCACAGAGTTTATCTTTAGCTATTCTAAAAAGAGCTGGAGTGCAGATCTGTCTGACTTAAAAAAAAGTATACAAATATATCACGCGTGTGTTTATGGTCTTCTGTCCTTCAGTCAGGTTCTTCACTGGCACTTCATTATACTCTATTGTTAAATGGCTTTAAGACTTTGGAGTTGGTTTGGTTGTGGTTTTGTTCCCTTGTTCCCCTTTTTATTTATGAAAAGTGAAACTTGTCTTTCCTTGAGTCCCTAACAAGTAGCCAAGGTGAAGCTGGAATTGCCTGTTCCTGTCTCTAGCAGAGGAGGCTCAGAGGCTGCCCGGGTGAGGGGGGTGGTTGTATTGATTCCCGGCATCATTTGGTTCTCTGTCCTGTGGGTGTGGTGGCCTCTGTTGTTTGGCAGAGTCAGCTGGAGGGAGAAGAAGACCAGGCAACATTTACTTGGGGAAGTACATTTACTTAAGGAAGTTTTCAGCAGAGCAAGGTTCTTGGAAATACCCTGAAATTTCTTTTTCTCACCAAGGGTTGGGAGATGGGGCTGGAACCCAGCTGAAGCTGCTCCATCCCATAGCTCACGTCAGAGCAGTGAACAGTGGATGTGGCCACTGTAGCTCCAAACACCCTGGCCAGGCCGCAGCGGTCCTGGGCCAGGCTGCTGGAGGATGGCTGCAGGGCAGAGCTGCACCAAAGCCCTTGCACAAAATCCGTTCTCCTGAAGGGCTGAGGTTGGCAGTGTCCTGCTGGCACAGCACATGCTGGCATGGGACAGCCCCATGCACGAGGCTTCCCCTGCTTGCACCACGTTCGCTCAGGGTGCTCTTTTCTCACCTCCCTCTGCTTCAGGGCTTCGCCATCCCCTGGGCAGCCTGGGGCTGCCTGCACCCAGGGGTGGCCTTGGGATGGAGAAATCCATGGAGCTGCTGGGAGACGTGCTCTGAGCGAGCAGTGGAGCCTCCAGAGATGTCCCAGAGCCCTTTGGCAGGGGACATGGCCTCCTGCGGGAACGGAGAGGATCCCTCAGCTCTGAACTGCAGCTCTGGCATCCCCGGGAACGGTGGGAAAAGGTGTTTCAGAGCCCACAAAGCCAGGGAGATGCTCGGGGCAGCCAGACGTTACTCAAGCCGAAGAGAAGCGTACATGGCCCCTGCAAAGCCGAGCCTGGGAGCAGGCGGTTCAGAGGATCCTGTTTGAGCCCTTCATCACAACCCTCCTCCTCCTCTTCCTCTGACCAGCATCAGCTCATCCCCTGGGACACCGAGAAGTGCTGTCAGGTCAAGGGGCACAAACCCAGCCCCCCTGGTGCTCACCACCTCTAGCACAGAAGGTTTTTGGCTCCCAGTTCCTGGCCATCAGCAGGAGTTTTGGGCTGGATCTGTCCCAAGACCCGGTGGCCACGATTCCATCTTGGCTGAGGTGCAGCCTGGACCCTTCCCATGTGGTGTCTTTTGTGGGGAACCAACTCCCAGCTCGGCCGTCCCCTCCTGTGCCCTCTTGAGCCGTCAGTAAACCCCGATGCGGGCAGCAGCCTGGGATGGAGGGACCCTGAGAATCCACTCAGCAGCTTCCAGTGTGGATCGTGCCCTCCGTGCCCAAAGGCAATGAGCCAGCTCCTGGGCCGTGCCAAATCCAAGCCCCTGGGCTTTCAAATCCCCCACCTTGCCCAGTGTTCTGCCATGGAAGCTTCGTGCAGATGAAGGGAGAAGCATCTGTGAGCCACGTGGCCCATCGCAGCCCTTTCCCTGCTCCGGGGTGGGCAGATCTGGATGCTGCCGTCACCCCCAGAGCTTCGCAGCTGCCCACAGCCCCATGGCTCCGGCTGCCCCACAGCTCCGGCTGCCCCATGGCCTGGCTGCCCCGTGGCCTGGCTCTCGCAGCCTCCTCCCCACAGGCAGGGAACTGCCGTGGGATGTGAGTCACAGGGTGGGGAGAAGCAACTCTCTGGAGTCCCCGCTCCGCGTCCTCCGTCGCAGCGCTTTTCCCAGGCTCCTGAGTTTTCTTCCCCAAAGCCTCAAAGCCTTCCTGCCTGCACCAGGAGCACGGACCCGACCCACCTCCAGCACCTTTCGTCACGGGGATGGCCCAAACCTGCTCCACACCCACCCTTCGCTTCCACCTCTCCACCATCCTCCTAAGGCACCCTCCAAGAACAAGGGACTGATCCTGCCCCGCGGTGCTGGGCACCGGGGCTGAGCTCCACCAGGGCGGGAGCACACGGGGCTGCGTGGGAAGGAGCCAGATCAGTGCCGGGAGGTGGAGATGCTCTTGGAAGGAGGTTGGGAATAGCTCCCGGCACCCGTCGGAGCTGAAGCTGGCGCTCCTGGGCCGGTGGGGCAGGGTGCGGCGCGGCTGGCTCAGCACCCGCGGGTGCCGGCGGGCGGCCAGGTCCGGGGGCTGAGTTTCGGTGGGGTTGACTCAGCCGGGGAGGGTGACGGCAGAGCCTTGGTGCCTTGGCACCGCCACGCCCAGCCCTGGGAGTGGGGCTGCCGGGGCGCCCCGTGGGCTGGGAAGGGCTCTGGGGTGCCGCAGGGTGAGGAGGGGCAGGGAGAAGGGTGAGTCTGTGCCCTCGGGGGCCTTTGGTGGCCCCACGTTCCTGCTGTGACAGCCACTCATTACACGGGTGATGGTGCTGGGGCCACAGCATGGGGCTTTTCCTTCCCTTCCTCTGTGGAGAGAGGCCTCCAGCCCCCTCCTCCTCCTCAATGGGAATGTCCCCCATCATACTGGGGTGGTGACTGGTCCTTTCCCAGCACCCCAAAGGGACCCGCCTGCCCTGGGGACATCAGGGCTGTGTCCCATCTGGGGAGGGAGCTGTGGCTGGTGAAGCCTCTTGCCCAGAGCCAAACTCGTGGCTGGGACCCCTGGGCCACCCCCTTGAGATGCCCCCTGCAGCCCTGGCAGCCTGTCCCATGAGGCAGGAGGCCTCAGAGATCCCCCCCCTCCCTACCTTGGGGACACGCTCCCCTCGCCAAATAATTGCAGGGCTAAATATAGCTCTGCTGGCAGCCACTGTCCCTCCGAGGACGTCTGCACAAAACGTCCCCTTCTTGGGGGTCCCTGCCCCCAGGACCCAGAGCCCCGGTGCTGCGGTGGCATGGGTGTCACCGGGCACCTCTGTCCCACCCCTGGGACCGCACTGTGGGGGCTCGGACTCTCCCCAGCCAGGCTCCGTGGCCCCGGAGAAGGGTGAGATGCCACCACAGGGCTGGCTGGGTCCTTTCCAGCTCCCCTGCCCCAAAACCGGCCCCTTCCCCAGCAGCTGGGTCTGGGGGGCTCTGGCGGGTCCCGCTCCCTGCCCTCTGGTGGCGTTTTGTGGGTGGCCCGGCCAGATCCGGTGTCAGGAGGTAATTTTAGCTGGGGGCGGCGGAGGGCAGAGGGACACACAGGCCCTACGAGGGGCTGTGTGGGTCTGGCACCCCTGTGATCCCCTCCCAGT